>BPLR01008014.1:0-21697 GCA_021605095.1 Caerostris extrusa | reverse complement strand
CTTCTAATTTAGATTCAGAAATTTCAACATATTTTTACGCATACTAAAATAATGAAGAGAGGGAAATAAAAGTAGACGTTTGTGTAGATCATTTTAATGCTCATTTAAATTGAGAAGCTCGTTCGCTTTCAAATACAACATAAATTAATCTGCATCAGCAAGTGACGTCAGCATTTTCGCTTCTCTTGTTTTTCCCAATTGCATCGTCTCATTAAAAGTCGTCTCCGTTAGTAGGTACATAACTTACAAAGCAGTTGTCGTGAATCGTGTCCGAGTAGTGGATAACAAAGTAATATAATTTTTTAAAGTCAATTCCTACTTTTCACTATATTGCAGAAAAAGTCCTTTATAAATAATTTTCATTCATTCATTTTTTTAAGTTTTTGTCTGGCGCCATCTATTGGTAGATATATGCAACTTAATTCTAAAACAAAAAATAAAATTGATTAATTAAATCTAATTACTGAATTAATATTTGAAAAAACTGTATAACATAAAAGTGTCATCCACTACAAGTTAAAAATGCAGTTGAACTTGAGTGGATGAATCAAAAAAGTATTTTATGAACGATCGACAATGTGAACAAGATATATATAGGGGAGAGTGTGTGAACTAATAGTAGGAATTGAAAAAATATTCATTGTTCGCTGCTTCTGACACAATTTGTGTATGTTGGCAAACCTACTTGCTATTTCGAACTGACCCCTCAGAGTTCGGACAACCCGTTTTAGTAATCATACACTATTTTCTCAGCCGCTATTATCTTCTATGATATCATCGAGAGCTCTGGAACAATTTTGTGATCAGCTAAAACTCCCACATTATGTACAGTGTGTAAAAATAAATTCTTTTAATTGACACAGACTAGGCTTCAAATATATTAAAAAGATAGAAGCATATTTAAAAAGTCTAATATCCTAAATAGCTTACCTGGCCGAACATCTGGCCAAAATAGGTACTTTAATCTCTGATATATATATGCTTTATCTAAGACAGAGAAAAATGAATAAGGCCCATCTACTTGTGATCGAGGACTGGATTCTTAACTTGCTACAACAGAAGGGTGATTTGTGTACTCTTTTACTGGAGGGCCAGAGAGAGAACATGTCCTGATCTTTTATTAGGATGCTTCCGCTTTTTAAATATTCAAATATTTTTGATGTTAATTCGCTTATTTAAGCATTAGTTCGAAGAATTTCATAAATGCAGACTTGAATGTAGCATACAGTTTTTCATTTGACCGTTTAAAATAGCGTTTTTAAGTATTGCTATGCTTTTTGAAGACATTTAAGAATGATTTTTGAAAGTTCTGAATTAAAGGAAAAGTATTTCAATTTGGAAAGGCTTACAATTAACTGCGAAGGGGTCCTATAGGCCTAAATGATCTATTGGCACTAAAGAGGCTAGTTAAAATTAAAAGGAGAAAATAAACAGAGAATTTAATTTTATGTACTGTTTGTTATATTGGAAATAATTGATTTTTAGGTTGGTAATTTCTGTTAAAATAACAGATTTCGCTTTTACGCAATTCTAGAATTCTCAATGGGTCACGATTTTAATGTTGTTTTAATATTTTTTTTACTCTTTATCAGGATTTAATAATTTGTTACTTTTAATTTTTTATTTATTTCCTTTTGTTGATTATGGTAGCCTTAAACAAAATCTCCCGAATTAGAAAAATATCATTTCGCTACCCAAAAAATATAAATTCTGAATCGTTAAATAACATTAATAAGTAATACATTTGATAAATCACTGTTTTAATAAAAATCTCTAATTAAAAATATACGTGTACTATTCTAAAATATTTATTGTTTAGAATATACTGCTATTTTACCTTTTCATATAATAGGAATTCTTGGAATATGAAATTGTTTTTAAAAACTGTAATAAACCATGTTATACTTAAATTATATTTTGTATTGTTTATTTTAAAATTTAATCTAAAATGTATCCAATATTTCGCACATTTTCTATTTCGGACGATTTTAAATTATATTTTCATTTTCAAATAGAAAGATTTTTTTTTTTTTAAGTTCACATCTCAAATTAGCTCATTTCTTAAAACACTTTCAGTATCAAACAAATTTATATTTGATAACAATAATAATAATAGTAAATAACCCGGAAATATATTTAAAAAAAATCAGGAGGTATCATATTTCGAACATTTTCTATTTCAGACGCTTTTAAATTATCTTTTCATTTTAAATAGAAAATATTTTTTTTTCTTAAGTTCACAGAACAAATTTGCACATTTATTAAACACTTTCAATTTCAAACAATTTTAATAATAATAAATAACCCAAATATATAAAAAAATTGGTAAAATTTATTACAAAATTTAAATTGAATGAAAAAAGTCCGTTTACCTGTTTGCAGGTCATCTAAAAACCGTTTTCTGAGCTGTTCCACCAATTCGTCGGGCACGTGCCATTTGTTTTTGAAGAGCGGCATTCTGGACACGAGTTGTCAGGAGGCTCGACAGTAGCACATGTGAGAGCGGCAGCTGGCATTGCTCACTGGCATTGCGCGCGCGTGGAAGCTCGTTCTGCTGCTTCGATTTCGTCAGGGGAGACATTTCGAAGGGTTTTGCACTTTCGCTCCTTTGCTGCAATCCGCTAACCTTTCTGCAATCAGCTTCGGACGTCACGTCAAGGTCACATCGCGCACTGCATAGAAGAGAGGAAGGAGGGGGGGAGGGGGATTCTGTTTTGTAAACAAGGAGAACGTCACTTGGATTATCAACTTGATTAAGACTTTTTTCTCTTTTTTCTTTTCTTTTGGTTATCTTAGAACACAAACAAGTAATATAAAAAAATTTCTTTAAGTCAATTCCTACTTTTTTTTTTCACTCTATTGCAGATAAAGTCCTTTATAAATAATTTTCATTCATTTTTTTAAGTTTATCTGACGCCATCTATTGGTACATATAGGCAGCTTGAATCAAAAAAAAAAAAAACTGAACTTAATTAATTTAATTTAATGAATGAATTAATTTGAAAGAACTGTATTAACATCCAGTGTGTCATCCACTACAAGTTCAAAAAAAAAAATGTCTTTGAACTTGGTGGAGGATTGAAAGCATTTTATGAACGATTGAAAATGTGAACAGGATATATAGAGGGAGAGTGTGAGCTAATAGAAGGAATTGAAAAAGGAAGATGGGGGGTGGGGAGGGAATGGATAATACTACTTGGATAATCTACTTGATTTTTCCTCTTTTCTTCTTTTTCTTTTGGTTATCTTAGAACACGAATAAAAACACTTATCTATGCGACCTAACATAAAAACTCAAAATTTCCTCAAGTCATTCAAATTTTTACTGCAATACTTTATTGTTTTTCTGAAATGCCATTTATATGATATGAATAAATATTTTTTATAAATATATAAAAAGAAAAGAGTTGTCTAAATGTTTTATGTATGTATATTTCCTAAAAGGGGCTTGAATGGCCGAGTGGCTAGTGCTCTGGCGCTCGGTACCACAGGTTTCGAGTTCGGGTCTCGGCGGTGCCATGGATGTTTGTAGTGGTTCGGAATCCACTTTAAGCAGTAGGTCCCTGTATTATATGACTGTTGAGCGTAGAGCTGACAACCCTACCCCGTAAAAAGAAAAACAACTTTCGTCTCGAAATCTTCCAGTAGGTAGGCGGCCTTGGCCCACACTGGGCTGTTGCGCCAATGATGATGATATTTCCTAAAACTTAAAATCTATAACACTTAGAAGTACAGTTCTTTGTATCTATTATTTTTTTAATTCTGGAGCGAAGACAAAAGCACGAAAGTATTCTAGATATATTATCAAAACTCAACATAAGACTCATAAAATTTCAAAGATTTCAGTAAAAAACAAATCTCAAGCCTGAAAAATGATATTTTAAAAGGTATTAATTGAATAAAGATTTACTTTTAATAAAAACTACATTAATAGATTTTCTTGTTTTCAAAGCACAAAATTTCTTTTATGCTTCATAGAAATGTTATGCTTGAATGGCTTGGAATTATATGCATTTTTAAGAGTCACTTTACAGCATTTTAGATCAGCTGTTCTCAACATTTCCAAGTCCGGTCCAAGTTCAACACAAGTCCGGGTGCATTTAAAAACCTACAAATTATTGTAGGCATTTCTGAGAAAATTAATATATAAATTATATATCTTTTGAAAAAACTTACAGATTTAACTTGTAAATTAGAGTGTTTAGTTTTAAAATGTTTACTCAACTTTCTAGGAAGTAATGATTCATTTGTCATTTTATCTCCACATACTAAACGCAGCGGCTAAAAAAGATCTGCAGTTCCGGTCCAAGTAAAACAAAAAATAACTTTCATTATATTTGCGAGTAGATATCAATTTTGCTGTCTTATTTACATACTTACACTTAATTTTTTGTTCACTTGCAGAATCCGATTCTGCAATATCACACTTCTTTTTTATAATCTGCCCGTTTAATTTGGGTGAAGTTATCTGAAATTAAGTAATATGCAAACAACATCTTCCAACACTCTCAAGATAAGTAATATGCACAACAATAAAATTACATCCGCTTTAAACGACTCATAGCTATAGATTCAGAAGATCCACTTCATAGACAACTTCTTGCAAATAGCGGAGTCTCTAGGCTACAATGGAAATTATTTTCAACATTTAAAATCACATAGACGCAGCGCTCCTGGTAGCCAACCATGGAAGTGACCTCACTTGGAAACCTTTGATTCATTTGACGCTATCTCTTATGGAATGAAAAAAAAAAAAAAAAAAAAGAACGCGGCCAGAAAGGCGATTTGTTTGTAAATAAAGCTGTCTTTGAAGAAAACTGATAAGAATAAAAGTGTCTCTCTATATATTTATGTCTGAGCACATATTACTCTTGCTATTGAGCACACTGCTTTAGATGGATATTATTGCACTTATCGTTTAGAGATATGGAATTATCAACTACGATGAAGTATAATTAGTTTGGTATAGAGAAATTTTTTTCTACCGTATGAAACTAAAATTAATTAATTAAATATAATTAATGAATTAATATTTGATAAAACTATATTAACGTGTTGTGTAATTGAACTTGAGTGGGTGAATAAAAAGTATTTTATTAACGATTGAATATATGAACAATATATATAAATATATATAGGGAGAGTGTGAACTAATAGTAGGAATTGAAAAATTCTTGCAATGTGAGTTGTACAGACGAAAATTTTGTTTGCTCATTCTAAACTCCACACTTTAGCTGTTAAACTATTTTTAATGTTTTGTATTATTTGCTGTTACTTTCAGAAGTCCTGGATAACAAAACAAAATTTTCAATAACAGTAGAACTCCTTCCAATCAGTCAGCATGACGTAATTCTATATAACATACATTTTCTCTTCCAAAGCTTTGTTCCGTGCATATTTTAATCAAAATAAAAAGAGTAAACACAGCAAAAGATATTAAAATTCAAACAAAACAAAAAAAAAAAACCTGAAAAATTTGACAGTAGGGAAATTTTGATTGAAAAGTTTGTAAACAACTTGATTTGACTTGACTGGGGATTTTGACACTTATGTAAATAACGTTATGTTGTTCAATCATAAACAAACGAAATCTTGAACCGTAACTGTTTAAAAGCACTGTTGCCATGTTCTGAAGTTCTTATAAAATACAATACTAAGAATTTTTGTAAAGTTAAAACTCACCAGAAATGTCGCCAGTGGCTTTTCAAAGACCTGTATACCTTATATGAAATGCATCATTTTCTAATCGAAATCTATCGAAAAATCGAAATTTGAAGGCTTATAAAGTCGATTTTAGATGGTGAAGCAGTAACTGTGATCAAATAAAAGATTTAGAACAATTTAAATAAACATGATAAAATAAAAAAATAAAATAAAATAAATCAATTTAAAAATTACGAAATAAATTAATAAAAAAATTAAATTTAAAAAATATTTAATTTATAATTTTAAATAATTTTAAAATTATTAAAATAAAAAAATATCGAAAAATGAAATAATATTAAAAAAATATTAAATTTAAAATAATATCCAGAAAAAATAGTTTTTAATTTATGTTAAACAAATTTGTAAAAAAATATTTAAAAAAATAATTTTAAAAATAGCAAAAAAAATGTGAAATTGAAATAATAATAACCGTGATAAAAATTTTACCTATTTTCAAACAATTAGTTTGAATAAAACGGCAGGAATTAGGCATTATAATAGATATTCTTTCGTTGTTGTTGTTTAACGCCGTTGGAACATCACGTACCACGTATATTTTGTGCCAAAATAATATTAAAGAATAAAATGTTATACATTAAATTGTATAGGAGGTATACGCAAGAAAAAAACGTTCATCGGCTACAAAACACACATTATTTTGAAATACAAACATGTCAACTTATAATAAGAAATTGAAATTGAAACTATCAAAAAATTTCCGATTTTTAATTCAGAAAAGAAAATCCGAACTTATCAGTGCAAAGAACTTATCCGGGTTATCAGAACTTATCCGGGTTAACCAAAAAAACCCATTTTTTTACATTTGGGAATTTCTTTTTACTGGTACATCTGATAAAAAGAAAGAAAAATAATAACTTGCAGTGGCTTATAATAATTCTTATAATTTTTTTTTAACATATCATCCTCCCTCAATAGTTTTTTTTTAGTCCGTAATCCTTGGATTCCAACAGTTTTCTAATTCTGACATAGTTTTTAATGACCCTCTGTGATTTTAGTCTATTTGCTTACGTTAGACATAATAAATGAAAAGGTCATTATCATTTTATAATGTGCCTGAAAATAAATATGGCAGCACCCTTTAGAGCAGTTGTTGGCGAAATGACAAGGCCCTGCCACTTGGAAGGAGTGTTGATTTGTTTATTTTAGTTAAAGCGAAGAAATAAAAGCACATTAAAAACAATTTAAAGACTTCAAGTGTTACTGCATACGAAATGGACGATTCATTTAATATTCTTTGTCCTTTATTTGTGAGCAGAGAAAGCGTTAACCTTGTTTTTCTTGTAGCATTTTTTTCAAAATCCTTTTGAAATGATGGAGATTGAAAGAGCTCTCATACAAAGCAAACACTAAGAAAGAATAAGGAAAAAGGAATGGACATTTCTTCTATTATGAATTCCGCTGGACCTTGCTTTGTGATGAAAATGAATAGCTTTCAAATAGACCTCATTTATTAAGGTTTTTTTTTTATAGAGAAAAATAGTTTCATGATAATTATTGTAGCACTACCATACATTTTTACAGATAAGGTTAAAATTTTTTACAACTTTTTTTAAACTGTAGAGGTCTTCTAATACACGGATCCGACAACCGATAGCTGGTTCCAAGCGATAGATTGCCAAATGAGGCACGCGTTTATTTCAATTCCTTCTATTAGCTCACACTCTCCCCTATATATATCTTGTTCACATTTTCAATCGTTCAAAAATACTTTTGATTCGTCCACGAAAGTTAAAATACATTTTGTTTTAACTTGTAGTGGATGACACTGGATGTTAATACAGTTTTTCAAATATTAATTCAGTAATTAAATTTAATTAATTAATTTCAACTTTTTTAGATTTAAGTTGCATGTTCTAACAATAGATGGTGCCAGATAAACTTAAAAAAAACGAATGAAAATTATTTATAAATGACTTTCTGCAAAATAGTGAAAAAAAAAGTAGGAATTGACTTAAATTTTTGTTTTTATATTACTTGTTGTTTGTTAAGTGCATAAAAAAAAAATTGTTTCATTTAAAATGGACTGATTTATTTTATTCAAATGGGTAATTTTAATTTCGAAATTATTTATTGTTTTCTGTGTAGTCTCTAAAGTTCTGATTTTCTTTTCTTTTTTTTTGCACACCTATCTACGCTTCAGCTCGTGTTGGATAAATGCGAGTTCTTACCTATAAGAAAGAAGCTCTAAAAATGCTCATCAGAAATACACCTTTTACGACATTAAATAAACGAATACATTTTCAAATATACGAAGATCCTTGTATCATTTTTTTCCTTCAAATATTGATCCAAAGGGCAAAACCATCATATAAGTCGAAATAAAAATATAATTTTATGAATGAAAACAAAATTCTAGTACGGAAAGCATTGAAAGACATTCCAGTGCGTAACAATGAATTCCATAAACTAAGAAACGGGGATTCTGACATGGACTTCGAAGTATTTCTATGACATATTTTTTCTAGTTAAAAATTAAAAAGAAATTTTCTTTTTCCATTCTTATTTTTCTTTTTGATTACTAATTATTTGCGGTATATTGGTCAGCAGTTGTATTTTTTATAGGTTAGACATCTGTCAACAATAATTAGTCATAATATCAACCAATATCGCAATAAAAATATTTTTAACAATAATGATGTCGAATTTTGGGCCAAATAAATAGCATTTGCCGGAGGTAGGCTTTTCTACTTTAAAACAGTTGTAACATGCCGTTTTCTTAATTTTGTTTGTCGCTCTACAGTCATCGCTCTACAGTCTTAAATGCACACGACGGCTAAACAGACCGGGACCTACAGTTTAAAGTGGATTCCGAAGCCCTCACAAACATCCCTGCCACCGCCGGGATTCACCATTTTTTTCAGGAGACCTACGGTGAACATGCACCATCAGAAACTACCTATAAAGATTGGTTTAAATGCTTCAGAAATGGCTATTTAGACACTGAGAACTCTGGAAAGAACTGAGAATCCCGAAAACAAAAAACAAACTGTTATTTGCATAGCTACCTAGAACCACTAATCAATTAGAACCAAGCATTTGCTCGAAAAACAACTAGAAGGGGACACGACACAAAAAAGGAATGATATTGCAGCCGGTGCTCTGTGCTATAGCTATTCCATCGTCTACGACACCATCAAACATTGAAATGGAATCTACTACGGCACCCTCTGTATTCGCCAGACCTGGCCCCTTCTGATGATCACTTGTTCCGGTCGATGGGCCATGGCCTGAAAAAGGGCTACACTTTGCAAATCTCGAAGAAGTGCAAAATGGTTTGGATGAATGATTTCGTGTCAAAAAAGCGTCGTTTTTTTTTTCATCTATTGCCCAAGAGATGGCAAAAATGTGTAGCTTGTCAGTGGCGATAGTTTGAATAGACAATTCGTTGTATTTCTCTTAAAATTTGTAATTTTTATATTGACGCACCCCTCGGAAATTTAGTTGCTCACACACACGCTCACACGCTCACACACACACACATATATATATATATATATATATATATATATCACGATATTGCATCAATATGTTTTTCTTTGTGCAACATGTTTATTATAGCCATACGTAAACATGCATGACAGCTATTATTGTCATACGGTGATACTTTGATTAATTGAAAATAAATATTATTCCTAATATATATATAGTGTTCCATTGGTGTAAACATTTTCCCATTTTATAATTATTAAAATATATTTTTTATTTGAATCAAATATTTCTTACTTCTTTTTATTCTTATGAGTACGTATGTGCCTTCTAAATTGTAAGACCTGACGACCTTCTAACCAGCTTTGATAAAAATCTGGTAACATGATGGCGCTTTAATATGACATTTAGCTTAGATTAGTTTATTCGTTATTGTGGATTTTTAGTATATTTTCGACAAATTGGAAGTTAGTGAAGAAATTACTTTTGGTTAGGTAGACTTAAGCTTGACTTTGGGTATGACTATTATTGGGTATTATTGAATTGGACTATTATTGTTTTTAGATATGCCCATTATTTTGATCTCTACATATATTTTCATTTAGAGCATGTCCACGAGCAAATGATGGCATTCAGCTGTAGTTTTCTTTTTTTTTAAAAAAGAAAGAAAGAAAAGAAGTATAATAAAATTTCTACTGTACTGTGCTGATTTGCCTGCTCCTCCATTACCTTTCCCATTAACCTGAAATCAATATTAACTATATCATCTGTCAACAAACTATGGAAAATTGATTATGCATTCGTTTCAACATCTTTTATTTTCAATTGAACCTACCATAATCAATTACGTTTCCCACCTGTACATACATTGACAGTTTTTCGTGCTGCCATCTATATTCGAATTCAGAAACTAATATAACTTTTATAATTAAAAAAATTAATAGTTTAAAAACTAAAAACACTTTTTAGAGTTAATAAAACTAAAAAGTAAAAAATAATTGTTAACCTAAGAATAAAATGACTGACGAGAAAAGGAATGTCACTGTTCTAAAAGCGTGAGTGTTCGATATCAATCGTTATAATTTTTCACTAGTTTCATTCCGAAATGCAGAGTTAGTTTAAAAAAATGTCCTACAAAGCACCCCACGCTTTTAGAACAGTGACATTCATTTTCTCGTCAGTCATTTTATTCTTATGTCAACAATTATTTTTACTTTTTTAGTTTGATTCACTCTAAAAGCATGTTTTTAAACATATTTAAATGAGGTCCCGGTACGGAGTGAGTGGAACTATAGTTCTTACAATAATGTAATTGTGAGTATCATGACTTCAATTAATATACCGATTGGAGAAAACAGAATGCACATTGTAGCAAAAATTTTATCACCATTGTTTGCTTATTTCTGCTAAAGATTTCCATTTAAATAAATCTGATTTCGCATTACATTTCTGACAAAGGAAAGTTATTTTAAAATTCTAATTATAAACTGAAAAATCAGGTGTAGTTAACCGAAAAAAAAAAAAATTACATAGTCCAATTACATTTTATGTCCGATTAAGTGCATTTCATTTTGAAGATCAGCATTTTTATTGAATAAGTTTCATTTATTATGGATAAAACAATTTTAGTCTCAACCTACCTACAAAATAGCAATGAAATAAAGGAAACATCCAGTACATTAATTTAATTACAATTTGCAGCTGTACAAGGTTTTAAAATACAACAAAATTTCTTTTTCAATTACACTGCATATAATGACAAATTGCATTACAATTGATAGAATAAATTGCAAAATCTGGGTTAGTGAAATGCATTTACTGTCATGAAAATTTTTATTTGATTTTGATGCTTTTAACATTTTTAAAAGGCTGTAACATCTCTTCTATTTATCATCAAGTTAATAAATATTTTATTTCAAAATTTATTAATGAAATTTTACAAACCAAAGTATTGCGTTTTATTTGATGAATAGGGACAAATCCTACAGTAATTTATTATATATATTTAATTTTATAAAAGATACCCATTAGATAAATTTAAAAACAAAAAAGAATTAAGATATACATGATTTTTAGAAGATATTCAAGCAATTCAGATTAATGTATGAACTTATATTTCAGAGGAGGATATGCAACAATTATTGCATACAAATGAATTGAATTAATGTTACTGCATTTATTATTTACTGTATTTTAACAAATAATTTTTATTTTGGTCAGAAAATATTCATAAAATTACTCTTCAAAAGTTAAAAAAATTGGTAAAAATTAGGAAGAATTTCTAAAAGATTCCAACCATATTAATCGTCATTATATTCTAGCAAAATCTTTTCATTTTTCAGGAAATATTCTGTCACAGTAAATAAAATTCATACATTGGAGGGAGAAGAAAATTATTGTAATAACCACCTGTCACTAACACATTACTATCATTAAATTAAATAGAAAAACACATAAATATGCATAGGAATTTTTCGCATGAAAAAAAAAAAAAAAAAAAAGAAAGAAGCACCACTTCATCGAGATAATAATACCAGACTTTTGTATAAGCAGTAGATTTGTACAAATTGGTTAACAGCATATCTTTTGCAAGTGTTTCCTTTTTAAAGAATTACTCATTGATTAAAAGAACACCGACGATTGAAAACCACATTTTATTAAAATGCCTCTCAAATTTTTACTTTTATGCAAAAAATGTGTCAACACAAATTTAAGTCTGTGATTAATATCAGGCAGGAATGTAGAATTACACATAATTTACTACTACAATAATCTGAACAGAAACACCGAAATAATGTCACAAAATAGGTGTTGCCGTTGCCGGGCAACTTCTAGTAGCGATTTGCAAGGTTGATTTGACAGTTAAAAAGCACAATTCCTATATTATAATAATAATGTAAAACTAATCGTAGCACAGCAAAAATTCCTAATGTGAATATTTAAATGAAAAATTCTTTATAAAAGTATCTTAGTTTATTTAGAAATTTGAATAAAATATATTATACACAAAAAATTATAAGATACACGACTTTATCAAACTAATTTTGTCAAAACTTAAATATATTTGTCAGTACTGCAGGGATTTTAACAATGGTTGAAATTTTTACTGAGCTCTCTTTGTTTAGGTATAAAACACATTTATTTTCATTCGATATAAGTATGTTACATTTTTGTTTCAGTAAATAAGATATTTACTTTTAAAACAATATGATGTTGTGACAATTAATCACAAAGGAATCAATCATTCCCTTGACAAAATTTATAAGTATGCCTTAAAAATAGTGTTACATCAAAGTAAACTTATTTTTCAAAGGCATCATCATTTTTCTACAGTTATCTGATTTTTAATTTACAAAAAAATTCAATAGACAACTTACATATAATGTTATCATGTACTTTTGCATTCAATCACTTTCACAGTATGTCAAAACACAAGGCAGAATCTATAGAAGAAAAATAGCATTAGAAAACAAGTCATTTTAATAATTTGAAGGAAAAAAAAAACCAACAAGATTATAATTCATTGAAATTACCACAATAAAAGAAGGTCTTTTTAAAAACTTTTGTGTGATTTCTTATATGAAAGAACATGATGAAAATTTTTCAGAAATATTCATGACTTCAATTAATATACCGATTGGAGAAAACAGAATGCACATTGTAGCAAAAATTTTGTCACCATTGTTTGCTTATTTCTGCTAAAGATTTCCATTTAAATAAATCTCATTTCGCATTACATTTCTGACAAAGGAAAGTTATTTTAAAATTCTAATTAGAAACTGAAAAATCAGGTGTAGTTAACCGAAAAAAAAAAAAAAAAACATAGTCCAATTACATTTTATGTCCGATTAAGTGCATTTCATTTTGAAGTTCAGCATTTTTATTAATAAGTTTCATTTATTATAGATAAAACAATTTTAGTCTCAACCTACCTACAAAATAGCAATGAAATAAAGGAAACATCCAGTACATTAATTTAATTACAATTTGCAGCTGTACAAGGTTTTAAAATACAACAAAATTTCTTTTACAATTACACTGCATATAATGATAAATTGCATTACAATTGATAGAATAAATTGCAAAATCTGGGTTAGTGAAATGCATTTACTGTCATGAAAATTTTTATTTGATTTTGATGCTTTTAACATTTTTAAAAGGCTGTAACATCTCTTCTATTTATCATCAAGTTAATAAATATTTTATTTCAAAATTTATTAATGAAATTTTACAAACCAAAGTATTGCGTTTTATTTGATGAATAGGGACAAATCCTACAGTAATTTATTATATATATTTAATTTTATAAAAGATACCCATTAGATAAATTTGAAAAACAAAAAAGAATTAAGATATACATGATTTTTTAGAAGATATTCAAGCAATTCAGATTAATGTATAAACTTATATTTCAGGAGGATATGCAACAATTATTGCATACAAATGAATTGAATTAATGTTACTGCATTTATTATTTACTGTATTTTAACAAATAATTTTTATTTTGGTCAGAAAATATTCATAAAATTACTCTTCAAAAAGTTAAAAAAATTGGTAAAAATTAGGAAGAATTTCTAAAAGATTCCAACCATATTAATCGTCATTATATTCTAGCAAAATCTTTTCATTTTTCAGGAAATATTCTGTCACAGTAAATAAAATTCATACATTGGAGGGAGAAGAAAATTATTGTAATAACCACCTGTCACTAACACATTACTATCATTAAATTAAATAGAAAAACACATAAATATGCATAGGAATTTTCGCATGAAAAAAAAAAAAAAAAAAAAAAAAGAAGCACCACTTCATCGAGATAATAATACCAGACTTTGTATAAGCAGTAGATTTGTACAAATTGGTTAACAGCATATCTTTTGCAAGTGTTTCTTTTTAAAAGAATTACTCATTGATTAAAAGAACACCGACGATTGAAAACCACATTTTATTAAAATGCCTCTCAAATTTTTACTTTTATGCAAAAAATGTGTCAACACAAATTTAAGTTTGTGATTAATATCAGGCAGGAATGTAGAATTACACATAATTTACTACTACAATAATCTGAACAGAAACACCGAAATAATGTCACAAAATAGGTGTTGCGTTGCCGGGCAACTTCTAGTAGCGATTTGCAAGGTTGATTTGACAGTTAAAAAGCACAATTCCTATATTATAATAATAATGTAAAACTAATCGTAGCACAGCAAAAATTCCTAATGTGAATATTTAAATGAAAAATTCTTTATAAAAGTATCTTAGTTTATTTAGAAATTTGAATAAAATATATTATACACAAAAAATTATAAGATACACGACTTTATCAAACTAATTTTGTCAAACTTAAATATATTTGTCAGTACTGCAGGGATTTTAACAATGGTTGAAATTTTCACTGAGCTCTCTTGTTTAGGCATAAAACACATTTATTTTCATTCGATATAAGTATGTTACATTTTTGTTTCAGTAAATAAGATATTTACTTTTAAAACAATATGATGTTGTGACAATTAATCACAAAGGAATCAATCATTCCCTTGACAAAATTTATAAGTATGCCTTAAAAATAGTGTTACATCAAAGTAAACTTATTTTTCAAAGGCATCATCATTTTTCTACAGTTATCTGATTTTTAATTTACAAAAAAATTCAATAGACAACTTACATATAATGTCATCATGTACTTTTGCATTCAATCACTTTCACAGTATGTCAAAACACAAGGCAGAATCTATAGAAGAAAAATAGCATTAGAAAACAAGTCATTTTAATAATTTGAAGGAAAAAAAAAAAAAACAACAAGATTATAATTCATTGAAATTACCACAATAAAAGAAGCTCTTTTTAAAAACTTTTGTGTGATTTCTTATATGAAAGAACATGATGAAAATTTTTCAGAATATTCATGACTTCAATTAATATACCGATTGGAGAAAAACAGAATGCACATTGTAGCAAAAATTTTGTCACCATTGTTTGCTTATTTCTGCTAAAGATTTCCATTTAAATAAATCTCATTTCGCATTACATTTCTGACAAAGGAAAGTTATTTTAAAATTCTAATTATAAACTGAAAAATCAGGTGTAGTTAACCGAAAAAAAAAAAAAAAAAATTACATAGTCCAATTACATTTTATGTCCGATTAAGTGCATTTCATTTTGAAGTTCAGCATTTTTATTAATAAGTTTCATTTATTATAGATAAAACAATTTTAGTCTCAACCTACCTACAAAATAGCAATGAAATAAAGGAAACATCCAGTACATTAATTTAATTACAATTTGCAGCTGTACAAGGTTTTAAAATACAACAAAATTTCTTTTTCAATTACACTGCATATAATGACAAATTGCATTACAATTGATAGAATAAATTGCAAAATCTGGGTTAGTGAAATGCATTTACTGTCATGAAAATTTTATTTGATTTTGATGCTTTTAACATTTTTAAAAGGCTGTAACATCTCTTCTATTTATCATCAAGTTAATAAATATTTTATTTCAAAATTTATTAATGAAATTTTACAAACCAAAGTATTGCGTTTTATTTGATGAATGGGGACAAATCCTACAGTAATTTATTATATATATTTAATTTTATAAAAGATACCCATTAGATAAATTTAAAAAAAAAAAAGAATTAAGATATACATGATTTTTAGAAGATATTCAAGCAATTCAGATTAATGTATAAACTTATATTTCAGGAGGATATGCAACAATTATTGCATACAAATGAATTGAATTAATGTTACTGCATTTATTATTTACTGTATTTTAACAAATAATTTTTATTTTGGTCAGAAAATATTCATAAAATTACTCTTCAAAAGTTTAAAAAATTGGTAAAAATTAGGAAGAATTTCTAAAAGATTCCAACCATATTAATCGTCATTATATTCTAGCAAAATCTTTTCATTTTTCAGGAAATATTCTGTCACAGTAAATAAAATTCATACATTGGAGGGAGAAGAAAATTATTGTAATAACCACCTGTCACTAACACATTACTATCATTAAATTAAATAGAAAAACACATAAATATGCATAGGAATTTTCGCATGAAAAAAAAAAAAAAAAAAAAAAAGAAAGAAGCACCACTTCATCGAGATAATAATACCAGACTTTGTATAAGCAGTAGATTTGTACAAATTGGTTAACTGCATATCTTTTGCAAGTGTTTCTTTTAAAAGAATTACTCATTGATTAAAAGAACACCGACGATTGAAAACCACATTTTATTAAAATGCCTCTCAAATTTTTACTTTTATGCAAAAAATGTGTCAACACAAATTTAAGTTTGTGATTAATATCAGGCAGGAATGTAGAATTACACATAACTTACTACTACAATAATCTGAACAGAAACACCGAAATAATGTCACAAAATAGGTGTTGCCGTTGCCGGGCAACTTCTAGTAGCGATTTGCAAGGTTGATTTGACAGTTAAAAAGCACAATTCCTATATTATAATAATAATGTAAAACTAATCGTAGCACAGCAAAAATTCCTAATGTGAATATTTTAAATGAAAAATTCTTTATAAAAGTATCTTAGTTTATTTAGAAATTTGAATAAAATATATTATACACAAAAAATTATAAGATACACGACTATCAAACTAATTTTGTTAAACTTAAATATATTTGTCAGTACTGCAGGGATTTTAACAATGGCTGAATTTTCACTGAGCTCTCTTGTTTAGGCATAAAACACATTTATTTTCATTCGATATAAGTATGTTACATTTTTGTTTCAGTAAATAAGATATTTACTTTTAAAACAATATGATGTTGTGACAATTAATCACAAAGGAATCAATCATTCCCTTGACAAAATTTATAAGTATGCCTTAAAAATAGTGTTACATCAAAGTAAACTTATTTTTCAAAGGCATCATCATTTTTCTACAGTTATCTGATTTTTAATTTACAAAAAAATTCAATAGACAACTTACATATAATGTCATCATGTACTTTTGCATTCAATCACTTTCACAGTATGTCAAAACACAAGGCAGAATCTATAGAAGAAAAATAGCATCAGAAAACAAGTCATTTTAATAATTTGAAGGAAAAAAAAAACAACAAGATTATAATTCATTGAAATTACCACCACAATAAAAGAAGCTCTTTTTAAAAACTTTTGTGTGATTTCTTATATGAAAGAACATGATGAAAATTTTTCAGAATATTCATGACTTCAATTAATATACCGATTGGAGAAAACAGAATGCACATTGTAGCAAAAATTTTGTCACCATTGTTTGCTTATTTCTGCTAAAGATTTCCATTTAAATAAATCTCATTTCGCATTACATTTCTGACAAAGGAAAGTTATTTTAAAATTCTAATTATAAACTGAAAAATCAGGTGTAGTTAACCGAAAAAAAAAAAAAAAAAAAAAAAAAATTACATAGTCCAATTACATTTTATGTCCGATTAAGTGCATTTCATTTTGAAGATCAGCATTTTTATTGAATAAGTTTCATTTATTATAGATAAAACAATTTTAGTCTCAACCTACCTACAAAATAGCAATGAAATAAAGGAAACATCCAGTACATTAATTTAATTACAATTTGCAGCTGTACAAGGTTTTAAAATACAACAACAAAATTCTTTTTCAATTACACTGCATATAATGACAAATTGCATTACAATTGATAGAATAAATTGCAAAATCTGGGTTAGTGAAATGCATTTACTGTCATGAAAATTTTTATTTGATTTTGATGCTTTTAACATTTTTAAAAGGCAGTAACATCTCTTCTATTTATCATCAAGTTAATAAATATTTTATTTCAAAATTTATTAATGAAATTTTACAAACCAAAGTATTGCGTTTTATTTGATGAATGGGGACAAATCCTACAGTAATTTATTATATATATTTAATTTTATAAAAGATACCCATTAGATAAATTTAAAAACAAAAAAGAATTAAGAATACATGATTTTTAGAAGATATTCAAGCAATTCAGATTAATGTATAAACTTATATTTCAGGAGGATATGCAACAATTATAGCATACAAATGAATTGAATTAATGTTACTGCATTTATTATTTACTGTATTTTAACAAATAATTTTTATTTTGGTCAGAAAATATTCATAAATTACTCTTCAAAAAGTTTAAAAAATTGGTAAAAATTAGGAAGAATTTCTAAAAGATTCCAACCATATTAATCGTCATTATATTCTAGCAAAATCTTTTCATTTTTCAGGAAATATTCTGTCACAGTAAATAAAATTCATACATTGGAGGGAGAAGAAAATTATTGCAATAACCACCTGTCACTAACACATTACTATCATTAAATTAAATAGAAAAACACATAAATATGCATAGGAATTTTTCGCATGAAAAAAAAAAAAAAAAAAAAAGAAAGAAGCACCACTTCATCGAGATAATAATACCAGACTTTTGTATAAGCAGTAGATTTGTACAAATTGGTTAACTGCATATCTTTTGCAAGTGTTTCTTTTTAAAAGAATTACTCATTGATTAAAAGAACACCGACGATTGAAAACCACATTTTATTAAAATGCCTCTCAAATTTTTACTTTTAAGCAAAAAATGTGTCAACACAAATTTAAGTTTGTGATTAATATCAGGCAGGAATGTAGAATTACACATAACTTACTACTACAATAATCTGAACAGAAACACCGAAATAATGTCACAAAATAGGTGTTGCCGTTGCCGGGCAACTTCTAGTAGCGATTTGCAAGGTTGATTTGACAGTTAAAAAGCACATTCCTATATTATAATAATAATGTAAAACTAATCGTAGCACAGCAAAAATTCCTAATGTGAATATTTTAATGAAAAATTCTTTATAAAAGTATCTTAGTTTATTTAGAAATTTGAATAAAATATATTATACACAAAAAATTATAAGATACACGACTTTATCAAACTAATTTTGTTAAACTTAAATATATTTGTCAGTACTGCAGGGATTTTAACAATGGCTGAATTTTCACTGAGCTCTCTTGTTTAGGCATAAAACACATTTATTTTCATTCGATATAAGTATGTTACATTTTTGTTTCAGTAAATAAGATATTTACTTTTAAAACAATAGATGTTGTGACAATTAATCACAAAGGAATCAATCATTCCCTTGACAAAATTTATAAGTATGCCTTAAAAATAGTGTTACATCAAAGTAAACTTATTTTTCAAAGGCATCATCATTTTTCTACAGTTATCTGATTTTTAATTTACAAAAAAATTCAATAGACAACTTACATATAATGTCATCATGTACTTTTGCATTCAATCACTTTCACAGTATGTCAAAACACAAGGCAGAATCTAGAGAAGAAAAAGAGCATTAGAAAACAAGTCATTTTAATAATTTGAAGGAAAAAAAAAACAACAAGATTATAATTCATTGAAATTACCACAATAAAAGAAGCTCTTTTTAAAAACTTTTGTGTGATTTCTTATATGAAAGAACATGATGAAAATTTTCAGAATATTCATGACTTCAATTAATATACCGATTGGAGAAAACAGAATGCACATTGTAGCAAAAATTTTATCACCATTGTTTGCTTATTTCTGCTAAAGATTTCCATTTAAATAAATCTGATTTCGCATTACATTTCTGACAAAGGAAAGTTATTTTAAAATTCTAATTATAAACTGAAAACTCAGGTGTAGTTAACCGAAAAAAAAAAAAAAAAACATAGTCCAATTACATTTTATGTCCGATTAAGTGCATTTCATTTTGAAGATCAGCATTTTTATTGAATAAGTTTCATTTATTATAGATAAAACAATTTTAGTCTCAACCTACCTACAAAATAGCAATGAAATAAAGGAAACATCCAGTACATTAATTTAATTACAATTTGCAGCTGTACAAGGTTTTAAAATACAACAAAATTTCTTTTTCAATTACACTGCATATAATGATAAATTGCATTACAATTGATAGAATAAATTGCAAAATCTGGGTTAGTGAAATGCATTTACTGTCATGAAAATTTTTATTTGATTTTGATGCTTTTAACATTTTTAAAAGGCAGTAACATCTCTTCTATTTATCATCAAGTTAATAAATATTTTATTTCAAAATTTATTAATGAATTTACAAACCAAAGTATTGCGTTTTATTTGATGAATGGGGACAAATCCTACAGTAATTTATTATATATATTTAATTTTATAAAAGATACCCATTAGATAAATTTAAAAACAAAAAAGAATTAAGAATACATGATTATTTTAGAAGATATTCAAGCAATTCAGATTAATGTATAAACTTATATTTCATGAGGATATGCAACAATTATAGCATACAAATGAATTGAATTAATGTTACTGCATTTATTATTTACTGTATTTTAACAAATAATTTTTATTTTGGTCAGAAAATATTCATAAAATTACTCTTCAAAAAGTTTAAAAAATTGGTAAAAATTAGGAAGAATTTCTAAAAGATTCCAACCATATTAATCGTCATTATATTCTAGCAAAATCTTTTCATTTTTCAGGAAATATTCTGTCACAGTAAATAAAATTCATACATTGGAGGGAGAAGAAAATTATTGCAATAACCACCTGTCACTAACACATTACTATCATTTAAATTAAATAGAAAAACACATAAATATGCATAGGAATTTTTCGCATGAAAAAAAAAAAAAAAAAAGAAAGAAGCACCACTTCATCGATATAATAATACCAGACTTTGTATAAGCAGTAGATTTGTACAAATTGGTTAACTGCATATCTTTTGCAAGGGTTTCTTTTTAAAAGAATTACTCATTGATTAAAAGAACACCGACGATTGAAAACCACATTTTATTAAAATGCCTCTCAAATTTTTACTTTTAAGCAAAAAATGTGTCAACACAAATTTAAGTTTGTGATTAATATCAGGCAGGAATGTAGAATTACACATAACTTACTACTACAATAATCTGAACAGAAACACCGAAATAATGTCACAAAATAGGTGTTGCCGTTGCCGGGCAACTTCTAGTAGCGATTTGCAAGGTTGATTTGACAGTTAAAAAGCACAATTCCTATATTATAATAATAATGTAAAACTAATCGTAGCACAGCAAAAATTCCTAATGTGAATTTAATGAAAAATTCTTTATAAAAGTATCTTAGTTTATTTAGAAATTTGAATAAAATATATTATACACAAAAAATTATAAGATACACGACTTTATCAAACTAATTTTGTTAAACTTAAATATATTTGTCAGTACTGCAGGGATTTTAACAATGGCTGAAATTTTCACTGAGCTCTCTTGTTTAGGCATAAAACACATTTATTTTCATTCGATATAAGTATGTTACATTTTTGTTTCAGTAAATAAGATATTTACTTTTAAAACAATATGATGTTGTGACAATTAATCACAAAGGAATCAATCATTCCCTTGACAAAATTTATAAGTATGCCTTAAAAATAGTGTTACATCAAAGTAAACTTATTTTTCAAAGGCATCATCATTTTTCTACAGTTATCTGATTTTTAATTTACAAAAAAATTCAATAGACAACTTACATATA
>BPLR01008013.1:0-49616 GCA_021605095.1 Caerostris extrusa | reverse complement strand
CACTATACATATGAACAGTTAGTTTTTCCTTATTTTTTAATATGTCACTCTCCACAACGCTCTACGATCGTGTTAGACCGGGACCTACGGTTTAAAGTGGATTCGAACCACTACAAATATCCATGGCACCGCCGGGACTCGAACCCGAAACCTGTGGTACCCAGCGCCAGACACTCGGCCATTCAGGCCCCCACTTGTAGACCACACACACTAAGTAATCAAAGATGGTGGGCTAAACAAAAGAGTGTTAAGGAAGTTGAGAAGTATGAAAGATTCTAATAAAAATAGTTAATTATTACTATTATTTTTTTCTTTTGAAAAGTAAAAAAACTGTCGGAAAAATTCTATTTTAATTTTTAAATACTAAAAAAAATAGAGATTACAACCACATAATAAACAAAGTCCAACAGTTCGTCTGAAAATTAGCTCTACAACCGACATGGTGGTTAACTAATATTCACTAGTTTGTACGTCATCAGAAAGTTCCACCCAATAATCGAACATCACAGATATTTTCTTCACCTATATTGAAAAGAAAAAAATCAAGGAGTGTCAAGAATATAATTTTTAAATCAGCGGAAAGCAAAAGCACTTCACAATTTAGGCTTTTACAACAAGGGCAATTTTACAATTTAGGCAATTTACAACTTAGGTTTCTCTTTACTTGCTTCTGAAGATGATGTTGTTGAAGGAATATGAGAGGCTCCAGTTTGGTGGAGAGAAGTGTTGCTGTTTGAATCACTTGATTTCTTGGATTCGTTCAAAGGTCTCTTTTGTACTGACTTTGTTAGAAACCTCTTTTTCTGGAACATTGTCAGTTTTGCTGTGCAGAAGTATTTGACGCAGATTTACTTGAATTATAAGCATTGGAAAATGGTCGGAGAGTAAGATTACATATGTTTGATGTTGGCTTCACAACTGATAATGGGTAACATTTTTCTTATTAGAAGTTGAAGAATCTAAACTATTGGGCCATGACTCATCTTCGGTTGAGGAAGACAAAGAGTCATCACTCACTCCTTTATTATAGCTAATTTGGGAAGTTTTAGCTGAATCCCTTTTCCATTTCTCAAGTTCCAACTCTTTTTCAAGTTTGGCCAACTGAATGTTCTCTATCTCTAATTTAATTTCACTTTTCGTTTGTCCCTCTCGAATTTTTCTTTCTCTAATTCTAATTTAATTTCACTTTCTCGTTTGTCCCTCTCGAATTTTTCTTTCTCTAATTCTAATTTTATTTCACTTTCTCGTTTCTTTTCCCTCCTTTCTTCCAAAATATCATCTACAAGATTGCTCACTATTTCAATCTTGTTTTTATATACATCACTGGATTCAATTAGGTTGATCAAATCTATTTTTCTAGCATTGTCTGGAATGGTTAAGCCCATCTCTTCCGCTACCTCTTTTAGCTCATCCTTCTTTAGATTTAAAAGTAACAGACATTCTTTATTCACTTAAATTCACTAAAACAATGCACTGCAGAACTTAACAAAACCTGTCAAACTAAACACTTTAATTCAACACCTTAATTAACCTAAATTAACACAACAAACAAAAAAGCAACTAACACATAAAAACTCAAACTAAACAACCGACAATGCAAATTAGGCAATATCCACAATAAGGACACACTATACTTCAATACTGTATACTAAATCAAGCTAAATGTCCAACACATTAGAATTATTAAAACTTCACCTACCGAACTCATCCATAGACTACAGCCAAACTTTCGCGGAAATCCAATGGATCATTATATCTCAATGCTCAACTAATCCGTCTCCGCGAGACTGGACCAAAATGTTCGATAGCTCACTAACACGAAAAAAACTCAAATAATATTCGACACAAACACGAATAAATGAAAGTGGACTGTAATTAATTAATCTCCTTTATTTAGGCAGCCATCAAACTCGAAGATGGACTGCCACACGCAACCTTTCTCGTTGGTTTTACAGAAGTTCAACGCTTTTATTTTATGCAGCCATCAAACTCGAAGATGCACTGCCACACGACCTTTCTCTTTTTGGTCGCAGTTCCTCAACTCCCTTCTTACATTCTTTCTCTCTCTCCCCGTCAGCTCACCCCCTGCCAGACACCCCCACAGACAGGATGTTTTTCTGGACATAGGGCGTTGACCTCCCTAAGCAGGGGGACATGGGTTTCGACGTAACACAGCTGATAAAGCACTTCTCACTTTCGCGAGCCGGAATTTAATAAAGAGTGCTCCACAGGAGAGCTCCATCAGGAATATATATATATATATATTTTGGAAATTTTAATGCGTGAATTTTTAAAAAGAAGAAATTGCCTTTTTAGCAAACAACAAAATGCTGCAACAATTAACAATACAGCAAAATGCTTAGGACGAGAATTTTGAATATTTCAATATATTTGTCATATCATTTGCTCAGCAGATCCACCTGTAACGCCTACTGAATAATTCTCTAGATGAGTTCCACACAATTCTAGAATAGTTCCAGAATGAAGTATTTCATGAATACATTTTATTATTAATGATTCTCTTAACATTAAAGCTATTATAAGTCAGATTCCGGAAAAAAAAGGCCTTCTATACCCAGATTGGCTCAAATCCCAAAACTTTCTATTAACAGCCGAAAGTGATAACTTATTAATATTAGAGATATGCTAGACATTTAAATACGTGAAATTTGTATTCAGTTAAAGAAAAGGATTTTCTTAAATTTCTTTTATATTATTCATATTCTATGGATTGTTCTTCATATGAATTTGTAAAAAGAAAGTAATATACTATATCACAAATCGGGGTAAATACACGGAGTGCCTTGGTCGCGCAGCGACCAAACCTCCAACCTGGTAAATGGGATTACGTGACGTGAGGTCTTACCCTTTGCCAGTTATAAAAAATATAGAAAATTTAAAAGAAAAACAAAATATCAATTTTTCTTATTGCTTTCAGGAAAAAAAATTGATTCAACTTTAAATTTTTATTAATTTAGCAGTAACCTCGAGAAGGTTGGGAAGAGGAAGAACATTCAAAGATATATTAAATGCGTGTGCGCTGTACAACTTCTAAAGAAATAATATAAACGACTAATTTAATTGCTGCATATTTCATATTTGCTATTGTAATGGCAGATGACCTCAGGTTAAAATATGTGTTATTAGAAAATAAAATTCGTTTATGTTGAACGTTAATGAGAATTATAAATTAAATGTGTGTATCAGAGGTAGTCATAATGCAGCACAAAAGCGAGAGGAGCGGTACTTATGCAATAGAAATATACCAACAAAATATGGAGAGCCGATAAATAAAATGCAATGGAAACGAGTACAGCAAATTGGAAGTCAAGAACTGTTTATAATCGATTTGATTGATATTTATAGTGCATGTAGGTTATTATTAAAGTCTTATATTATGCTAGAGTCTTACTATTTTGTTGTTTCCATGCACTTAATATTGCTGCCTTTTGGTTTCTTGATTTTTTCAAATCAATTTTTCATTTTATATTATTTTATTAGTACTTTAAAATTTGTTAGCTTCCTTTAAATTTAATCTCCTTCTTTCATTTTACTAACGTGTAAATTTCACGGGCAATAGACCGCAAACGACTCCCACTACTGTAACACACCACACACAGGAAGTCAACCAGCTATGCAATAACTACCGATAAATCTCACACCACGAAGTATCACTGTCTTGTACATATATCTGGCCTAAAAAAATTTCTAAGCCTCCAATAAAAACAAAGTGAATAAAAACTAACTTCATCATCATCATTTAAGTTCACGGAGTGCCTTGGTCATTTTACGACCTTTACTCCAGAGTTGCACACAGTAAAGTCCATTGAAAGAGAGAAACACATTAATATTATGGAAATTAAAAAGGAATAAGTGATCTGCTTAAAAGCGTGGGGTGCTCGATATCAATCGTTATAATTTTTTCCCTAGTTTCATTCCGAAATGCAGACTTAGTTTAAAAATGTCATACAAAGCACCCCACGCTTTTAGAACAGTGACATTCATTTTCTCGTCAGTAATTTTATTCTTATGTTAACAATTATTTTTTTACTTTTTAGTTTTATTAACTCTAAAAGCGTGTTTTTTAGTTTTTTTAAACTATAATTTATTTTTAGTTTGATTAACTCTAAAAGAATGTTTTTTAGTGTTTTTAAACTATAATATTTAAATGAGGTCTCGGTACAGAAGACTTTAACTAGAGTTCTTACAATGATTTAATTGTAAGTAAAACAAAGGCTAAATGCGAATCAGCCAGGATTCGAACACGGCATTCTCCTGACCTATAGTCAGGCGCGTTATCCGCTGTGCCACTGTCCCACGTAGGTTTGAATGTCTTAGGTACTTTCATTCTACATGGGTTAAATTGCTCTTCATAAGTTAAAATAAAATCACTAATCCTGGGATCCTAATCATGATGAGATAATAAACTTATCAAAATATTTTATTGTCGTCGGTCCTTAATAAGTCTACAACGTTTAAATTAAATCTGATCGCTTAAAGTAGAGCAAAATTCGAGCCCAAAGAGTCAGTTACAAACAAACAAACATACAGGTGAAACTAATAAAAGCGTATTAAAAAAAGATAGCTATAATACAGCTAATTAATATAGCTATTTAAAAGATAAACTATAATACAGCTAATTAATAAAGCTATTTAAAAGATAAACTATAATACAGCTAATTAATATAGCTATTTAAAAGATAAACTATAATACAGCTAATTAATATAGCTATTTAAAAGATAAACTAAAATACAGCAAATCAAAAATTAAAAAAATAAAAGGTTGACAGAGCACAATTCAGACATAACGAACACGTATTTCGGGAACTCGAATCCGGGGATAAACAAGAGATGGAAGCCTAGAGCCGTTGCTAGGTGACGGAGGATGGGGCTGTTGGCTAAATAAAGAAACACGTGGGTGTTTGATTATCGATCGAAAACATCTGTTATCACAGAATCTCTGCAAATAGAAATTTTAATACTTTTAATTTAAATTATGAGAATATATGAACCAACACTCAACAATAAAATATTTTGACTTCATACTTTGTACTTTCTTTTACGTTTATAAGTTTCTGCATTGAGTAATTGAATTCAAGGTAGTGAATATGTAATTACAGAAAGAAAGTTTTAAGTTTGAAAAATAATTTTCCTTAATACTTATCCGTTGCAGAGTTATTGCATAATATATATGCTAAATACATATTATTTATAAACACTTAAATTAAGAAGTTCAGAGGTCCTAAAAATTCGCGAAATGTAACAAAAATGTAAAAAAAGTGCAGAGAATCCGGTGTTATCAAAAGTCAGTAAGTCCAGGGTATTTAAATTAAATTAGGGATGTTATATATATATATATATATATATATATATATATATATATATATATATATATATATATGTATATATATGTATATATATATATGTATATATGTATATGTATATATGTATATATATATATATATGTATATATGTATATGTATATATGTATATATATATATATATATATGTATATATATATATATATATGTATATATATATATATATATGTATATGTATATATATATATATATGTATATATATATATATATATATGTGTATATATATATGTATATATATATATATATATATACATATATATGTATGTATATATATATATATATATATATATATATAGAATGTAGTATTAGGAGGCAAAAAACTAAATTGTACTTTTGGATAAACTAAGACTAGATGGTCGGGTGTATTGTCTATAATCAATGAATTTTAAATTCGAGGTCCTTGACCAAAATTCTTTCTTACTGACGTCGTACCTTATCCAGTTGCAATGCGTTATAAAATATGAATTTTAATATCCAAAGAAATCGCTTTTCATTTCGCTTTTTGTTATAGGCGATTTATGTGACGCTACGTAAAGGCTACCGAAAAATTTTTCAGTTATAATTTATAAAACAAGGATTTATAAACATCAAAAGGTACTTTTAATTTGAACACAAAACTCAAAATGCACAGAAAACGGACAAATTTCCATATTGAAATTATAAAATTCGAGAATTCCCACAAATGGATGTCGCATTACATTCCTTGTGGTTTCCAATGAAACTATCATAAAAGTAAGTACTCTTCTTAGAATTTAGGTCTATCGTGCTGAATCAAAATCGTGTAAGAAAAAAAAAAAAATTGAATGTATATATATATAAGTGTGTGTGCTAAACAGATTGCGGTGGAACGTGAGGTTTCCGAACTGTGAAAGATTGATTAAAAATCCATCAAGTCCTCCCGGAAGGCAGTCTCCTTCAGCCGTCGATGGGCTGTTCTTGGTATGCATAAGTGGTAAATGAGGCCCATCGATGTTAAATAAAAAAAATCCAACAAGCGAAGCCAAATCGAAAGTTGGACATGATAAATCTGCAGGTCGGAAATTCTTCTGTTGAACTCGAAAAGAAGAGTGCGAACTTGGCAGATAACATTCCTCGAGGGGGTATTTGTTGAAATTGTTGTGGCAAAATAGGATATGATGTATAGCAGATCGCTGTTTGTGCACCCTTGGTAACTCTGAATGTGATACGTATCTGCCAATCTGATTGGAGGGACCTAAAGTAAATGTCACCGACATAAAAAACAACGCTTAATTTTTAATGATTTGTTCCAAATTGCTATGACACCTGGAGCATTTGAAACCAACGTAAAATAAATATACTCTACTTTTTCTTTTATCTTCCTTCATTCAGTTTCAAAATTTACCGAATTTTTGCATTATCTTTTATTCTAATTTTATCTTGAATTAAAAAACATTTTTTGAATATGAAAATCTGGCCCCAGTTGTTTACAGGTTTAGATAGAAAATTTATTTTTGTATTGATATGTTGTCCTATATTAAATGGGTTTTTGTTTGGAATATAAATTGCTTTTGTTATTAGGGTGTATAATACTTCTTGAAGATACATTAACTCTAAAGAAATCAGGAGGAGTAATAATAGTATAAGCAGACAACCAATTTGAACTTAAAAATATTTAAAGATCTCCATTTCGTTATATTACCTGAATAAACTTATGTTTTGGGAAGAGGGTTCTTGCAAAATGGACGTATGATTTAATTAGAGTTCTCTAATCAAAAGCAATTAAAATAAAACAATGGATGATAAGAACTATGTTGAATGTTATTTCTTATTACGGTATCAAAAATTAAATTTTTTTGTAAATAATTTTTATTTGATTTTTTTTTTTGTAGTTTCTTTTACTTAACAAATGTTTATTTTTAGATTTAGTAAGGAAATCATCAAGATTATAAAATCTTATAATGTCCTTTATACGGAAAAAACTCAACTAAAAGTTATTGAAATCAGTATGAAGAATTTTTAATTCTTCGCGCTTTCCCTACTTAATATGCTTTAGTTATTTAAACTGCGCCAAAATTATCGCCTAGGTAAGACTACCGCCACGTTTGTAACACGGAATTAGTACTTCATCGCCAAGATAGTCGCAAAATTAACAAATGAGGTAACCTTTGGCACGATGCTGTTCCACTATTTCAGTGACAGAGAAATTTGAGGCGCCAGTGGGATGGTCAGTTATTAGAGATTTATCTTGAAGCCACCCGCTTTCACTTTCCCGCTGTCAGGTGCACGCGCACATCAGAAATGGTAAGTTATCGGGAAGCTTAAAATGAGTTTTGCATAGCGTCCACTATCACTTCCGATAAATTACAATAGCGGCAGTACAAGTCTTGAATGCGAGGAGCTAAGTAATGATATAGAAGCGGAAATACCCTGTTCTCGATAAGAAAGATTTAACAAATGTAGATTTTAATCTTTTTGTCAGAGAAAATTTTTTTTTTTTTAATTATATGTTTTTAATACAAAAAAATTGCAAAATGTATCACATATATGTTTATGCTCCACTTGATAATTGCTATTCATCTTTATGTGACAATCAGGCAGCTCCATATTTTTCAATAAATGTTCAAATATTCATAGAATATTAAGAATTGTACTATTTTTAAAATCTTTCTGCTTGTCCAATTGTAATAAATGTTTAATTTAAATTTCTTTACAATTCTGTTCTTAAAGTTATATAGATTATGTGTATATCATTTCTACTATTTTTGATTCTTACAAAACGCATTAAAAGTTGGTTTCATTGGTAGTAGCTTTTACAGGATAATTGTACAAAATGTAAACTACCTTAAAATACATCATTAAGAAAAGTGAATTAAAAATTCATTCTTTCTAAATTTCTTATAAAGCATTTCTTATATACATATAACAATTAAAGAACAATAATAATAAATGTAAATTTAAAATTTTACTTAAAATTGGGGAACATAATTTGTTTTGATGATGAGAAACAAATGTGCTATGAATGGACATGACTAATTTTAATGTTAATTTATTTTCATATGTCCAGTTTTAAGAATATATATTATAAAAATTATATTAATTTAAAACAAACAAAAAAAAAAAGTAATTTTTTATTTAAAAGTATATTAAGAAGCTACTTGCTATAAATAATTTGCTTTAATTATTAAAATTCAAATATTAAACTATTTTTTATTTTGATAACTCTTTTATTTTTATGCTAATTAAAAGTACTATAGAAATATTTTTCATTTATTAACCTGCTTCTGTTGGTATTTTAATTTTTCTATTCAATTTTGTATTTCATGGGGATTATTTAAATAATTTGTAAATTATATTTGTTACTAGGGAGAAATTGGCATTTTTAATAGTATAATATTTTTATAAAAATAAAATAAACTATATATAAAAAGATATCAATTTTGTGCCCTCATGTTTTAACATATTAGTATGGATTTATTTTTCTGAATAGAACTTTTTATATTTTGAATTGAGCTTTACAATAAATTAAACATATACATAGTTAAACTAAATGTTCAATTAAATAAGTGCTTAATAAATTTGCTTGTTTATTTTGAAAATTATTCTTTTATTTAAGAAAATAACATATGATAAGAAATATGTTTTTATTCATTTTCATCCTTAATATTAGTTATTTTTTAAAGATTTGGTTTATTCTTATATTTGTTAGCCATTTTATTTGGATTACAACTTTCTGTCAATTTCTTATAATTTCTCTTTTTATGAGGGATTTTTGTAATGGTATAAAAGTTAATAATTTTTAACTATTTAAAAAATCTTTGCTATCTGCAAATTAAAAAGTTAAGTAGTAATATATAAATGAACCATTACAATTTTCTTTGCATGCTTCATGTGAAATTATTAATTTATTTCATACACCTTTATGATAAAGTACAAGTATAAATAAATTTACTATATTGTTTCTTTATAAATTTGTTTGTTTTTTGTTCTCTATTAAAAGAAATGGCATATTGTAGGAATCAATTTTAACATTTTCATTATTAATATGTAAAGGTTTTCAAAAATTTTACTAATCTGTTTTTTAAAGTATATCATGAATCTTTAAAATTAATTCAGGTATTTTAAATCTCTTTCATAGTGGTTATACATTACAAGAAAAGTTCATTTAAAAAATATTGCTCCTTGTAATCTGAAATGTTTAAGTACATGAAACTTGCACAAAATTATATGTAAATAATAAGTAATTTTATCAAAATTTTTAAAAAGTTCACATAAATAAATGTATAAAATACATATATCTTTTTAATGAGTAATGAAATTGTTCACTAAAGACATGTCAATACAAAACAAATAGCAATCTAGTTTTTAGTAAACAAGTACTTTTTTTGGCAAATGATTTTTGGTGGTACATTAGCTTATTATTTGACTCAATCTACCATCTATGTCATGAAAATGAATATGAATATGTAAACAGTGATTAAATCATTTAATGTTCCATTCTGAAATTGATATATATTTTTATTCTTGAAGGCCTGTTAAGGGAATATAATTTATAAAACAATCAAATTGTGAAAAAATATTTTCAAGTTGTCATTATCTTCATTATTAAAATGGTGGAGTAGGTGATTTCTCACACTCCTGTAAATTGAAAAAAAATTGTTTTATACATCTTAAAATTTAATATACATGAATAATCAAAATGATCAAGAATTTGGAATATTATTCAGGAGGGGATATTCTTTTCTGAAAATTAATCTTAATGTTTATAGATCAATATGCTATAAAATAATAATAATAATAAAATATACAATAAAATAACAATAATAATTCGAATGAAACTGATGAAACGATAAGGAGTTAAACGTATTAGGAAACAGGGTTAACAGATATTAAACACTATAAACTTTATTATATAATTTATTATTATTTATTATTATTAATTTATTATTATTTTATTGTATATTGATCTATAAACATTAAGATTAATTTCAGAAAAACCTCCCCCTCCTCCCCTGAATAATATTCCAAATTCAAGATCATTAGGATTATTCATGTATATTATATTTTAAGATGTATAAAACAATTTTTTCAATTTACAGGAGTGTGAGAAATCACCTACTCCACCATTTTTAATAATGAAGATAATAACAACTTGAAAATATTTTTTCATAATTTGATTGTTTTATAAATTATATTCCCTCAACAGGCCTTTAAGAATAAAAATATATATCAATTTCAGAATGGAACATTAAATGATATAATCACTGTTTTACATATTCATTCATTTTCATGACATAGATGGTAGATTGAGTCAAATAATAAGCTAATGTACAAAAATCATTTTTTGCCAAAAAAAAATTTCTTGTTTACTAAAAACTAGATTGCTATTTGTTTTTGTATTGACATGTCTTTTGTGAACAATTTCATTGCTCATTAAAAGATGTATGTATTTTATACATTTTATTTATGTGAACTTTTTTAAAATTTTGATAAAATTACTTATTATTTACATATAATTTTGTGCAAGTTTCATGTATTTAAAATTTCAGATTATAAGGAGCAATATCTTTTAAATGAACATTTCTTGTAATGTATAACCACTATGAAAGAGATTTAAAATATCTGAATTAATTTTAAAGATTCATAATATACTTTAAAAAACAGATTAGTAAAATTTTTGAAAACCTTCACATATGAATAATAAAAATGTTAAAAAATTGATTCCTACAATATGCCATTTCTTTAAATAGAGAACAATGCTCTAACAAAACAAACAAATTTATTAAGAAACAGTATAGTAAATTTATTTATACTTGTACTTTATCATAAAAGGTGTATAAAATAAATTAATAATTTCACATGAAGCATGCATGTGTCTTCGTTGCTCATCATCATTGATGAGTCAGCTGATTATTAAAAAAAAAAATTTTTATTTAGGATTAATTGTTCGCACATTTCGCATTTTATCTTTGTACAATATCCTAGAGTAATCTAAAAAATATTTTAATTTATTTAAATGAAGTCTATAGCGTTTAATTTCTGCTTTCCGTGTTTCACAGTTAGTCAATTCCTCTTGATGATGAATGAAGAGGTATATGGGGATGTGAAGCAACAAGGACTATAATCCCCTAATCACTATATATATGAGCAGCTTGTTTTCCTTATTTTTAATATGTCCACAACGCTCTACTCGTGCGCTCGCTCTACTCTCTCTACGTTCTCCACTCTCCACAACGCTCTACGATCGTGTTAGACCGGGACCTACGGTTTAAAGTGGATTCGAACCACTACAAACATCCATGGCACCGTCAGGACTCGAACCCGAAAGCCCCGCTAGCCACTCGGCCATTCAGGCCCTAGTCAATTTCTCATCCATTCATCAGTTTGCGGCGATGTTTGTTTATCAGAAATGCTTTCAAATCGCATGCGCAGTAGTGCAACATTATAGATATGCATGCGCAATAGTGCAATGTTTCCTATGAGCATGAGCGCTAAGGGAGAGAAAAAATATCGAACGATAAAAAAACGTTACGCAAAAACTCTCTATTATTGTTTACTCCTGTGCTTCCACTGGAGATTTAGTTTGTTTGCGCTCTACGGTCATCTTATGCATACTTTAGGCCAAACAGACCGGGACCTACCCAGTTTAAAGTGGATTCGAACCACTACAAACACCCATGGCACCAACGGGCTTCGAACCCGGTAACCGTGGTACTGAGCACCAGAGCGCTAGCCACTCGGCCATTCAGGCCCTCTTCCACTGGAGAAGAAAATTCCGACATATAATTCTGTTCGGTTGTTCGGCATATTTCACTAGCTGTTGCTTTATAACTGGAGATAAAGCAACAGCAATATAAAAACTTATAAAAGTTTCTTTTTTATTTGTCAAGGGCCTTTGCTTAGCTTCTGAGTTTTTGATTAAAAGTATGTAAAAAATATGTAAAGTGACGGCGTTGATTAAATGTGTGAAGCAATTGTTCTCAAACTTTTAAGTGGCTCATTTAAAAATCCTACAAATAGTTTTAAGTACGCTACATATTTCTGACAAATGTGTTATAATAATTAAATTGAATATTACAGAAGAAAATAATAATGCTGTAAATAGTCAAATGAAATAAGGTATATTTCATTATATAAAGTATACTTCTTATTAATAATACTTATTATTATTGCATTATGATACTTATTTGTAGCATTATAATTATTATTTTATTATTTATAGTATTATAATACTTTTTCCCTTCTCGTGTTTGTGAGAAACATGAGCTTGATGTGTTTTGATGTAGCGATCTCTTCAATGTTCGGGCATATATTTGAAAGGCAATCTTCATGCGATTAGGGTAGAAAATCCTTATTCGTATAAATATGACGTTGAAAATTGTAGTAAAATGTTAAAAGCCTTTTTTTTAGATATTGACGCATATTCCTCTTTTATAGATTTTATCTAGGATTTGAAAGAATTTTTTAAGAAAAATAAAAATCGCTGTATGAGGTGAGGGTGTACCGATTAACCATTGTATGGTTAGACCACCGATTGTGTGGAAAACTGTCAAGCAACTAAGTTGGACACATTCAACACAGAGCGGCGTAATACGGGAGGAAGTATGGAGAGGGGGTTTAATTACCTAAATTAATTATAAGTCTAAAGAAGATTTATGTGTTAAGAAGTACAGTTAAAAGAAACGAGACAATATTTTACCTATTAGTTGTAAAATATGCTTTTTCTAGAATGTTAAAATCGCCACCACTGTCACAATTTTCGTTTCTTTTTCTGCTATCTGTGTTACAAAAGTTGTATATACCCACGCCAAACTCGTTTTTATCCTCTCTAGGCAATTATCCATTCTGCGTTTTTCAATACTTTAAATATTTATATATACAAAGTCGCACCTCGATAAGTCGAAAACCTCAAAAACTCAAAAACAAAATTTTGTTCCCTTCCTTCAAGCCCCAAAACCTCCATTACTCGAAATTTCAACCCTCTATATGTCAAATAATTAGTCATTCCCCACAAGCCCTTTTATATATATATATATATTCCCTCCGCAATTCGAAAAAAAAAAAAAATTGGACCTCTGTATCTCGAACATTAGCAATGTTTGATATTACAACCTTCACAACTCGATCATTTGAAACTAATTACCTCTATAGCTCGAAAAAAAATAAGTTACCGACTTTAAAGTTTTGCCGACAATGCACGTCATTGTTTCTTAGAAAACAATGTATGAGTATACAGTAAATAAAATAACCAGTTCTATGAAATATTCTTATTATTGCTATTGCTTTCATTTGAACTCTAGCAAGCAAATCTTTTGTTGTCGATTGCAAAAATATCAGAAGTAGTTTGGTTTTACTGCAATACACATCTATTTTAACAACAGTATACGAATAATATTGTTGTTTCGGAATTATTTTTGATAATTTGTTGCAGTACATAATATAACTTTTAAGTTGCAAATAAACTTGTTTATTACCTCTGTAACTTGAATTTTTATTTATTTTACTTCTCTAACTCAAAATAATTTAGAAAGAATCAAAACCTCTGCTAGTCGAATATTTCCTTACAAAATCCACCTAAGTCGAAATCCTCCATAAGTCGAAAACTCTATAACTCGAATTATTTGCCGTCTCCCTTGAAGTTCGACTAACAGAGGGTTCTACTCTCTCTCTCTCTCTCTCTCTCTCTATATATATATATATATATATATATAAATTAAAAAAAAAACCTTTATGTTTTCTTCTTTTTTTGCTTCTATTTTATATTAAACTATTATTACATCATAAATTTTTTTATCTATTGGGCCAGCTTCCTATTAGTATTTACCGTTCTTTTCTTGCAAAGCTTTTATTCATCGTCTTTCTACTTACACAACATAGAAGCTAGCGGCTAAGCTAACAGCCAAGATGCTTCGCAGCATGCCAAATCATCAATAGTTGTATATTTATTTAAAAAATGAAAACATTTTCATACGGCTATTTTTTATAAATATTTTTTCCTGCAAACTTAACCCTCAAATTAAAATCACTTAGAATCTACTTCATAATAAAACATTATCATTATTTTAATTGTTGTTCCTATGCTGCTGGCAATACAGAGACTTATCTTTATGGCATAAGCAAGGGTTGCACCCTCGTTACTCAATTAGCACTACCCACGGAGCATGTGTAGCTTGAAGATATGCTACAGAAGCGAGTCACACTACCCCGCAACGCGGCGCGATCATATTAGACTGGAAAATATGGTTTAAAATGGATTCCGAACCACTACAAACATCCTTGGAACTCCAGGATTCGAACCTGAAACTTCTGGTACAGAGCACCAGCCATTCGGCCGTCTGGTCCCACGTCAATTTTTTAATTAGTAGCATGTTTTTGAGTTATTCGTCTCAATTAATTTGAAATGGGTCACATGGGACTTTTATGTTTATGAAAGCATTTCACACCACTGTAATATGATAGCTGTATCAATTGCATTATTGTTGTTTAAAGGTTTACTAGTTGGATTGAATTAATTTAGGTTTATGATAATATTATTATATAGAAAGATAAACATGTTTTAAAACAATATTATTTGTAATTAATTGTAATACAAAAGATAGTTGAATTTCAGAGATGAAATGCTACAGATTTTAAACATTTATTTTTGATGTTTAGTGAAATCAAAATTTCACTTGTAATGATTTCTTTAAATCTGTCATTCAGAAGATTTTTGTCTATCATTCAGTCTCCGTCATTGAAAATCTGTCATTTTAAAGACCTATCATTAAAAAGACACTTTAAAAGACACCATAAAAAGAAATTTTTATTTATCAAATGAAATTACAAATTTCATAAAAAATCATATATGATAATATGGCATATATATCATAATAATACATAATCATAAGGATTATTCTAATTCAATTTTATTTTTCTTTAAATCAAGGAAAACTGTACTAAACTAATATTCAAAAATTGAAGGACCTGAATGGCCGAGTGGCTAGCGCTCCGGCGGTGCCATGAATATATTTGTAGTGGTTCGAATTCACTTTAAACCGTAAGTCCCGGTCTAATATGATCGTAGAGAGTTGCGGGGGGTATTGTTACTCCGCGTCCGTAGCTTACCTTTAAGCTTTACGCACCTCCTGGGTAGTGCTAAATGAATAACATCGGCGCAGCACTTGCCATCTAAGGCATCTAAGACAAAAAGAAAAAAAAATATTCAAAAATTTATACAAATGTTCTAATTATATTACATATAAAAAATAAATAAGTTATTATAATATAATTAGAACATTTGTATCAATTTTTGAATATTTTTTTTACAATTTTTGAATATATCTGTTAAATATTTATGTATATGTATTATTTATTAATGTACATGTATTAATTATTCTCATGTATTTCTCTTTTTTGTATTTTTGATTTAGGTACTGTTTCCTGACAATTTAATTTACATAATGATGCATCATCTAGTTGTTTTTCGCGTCTTACCAATTGACATTGACACTAATCCCTATTTGTTGAGACCACTTGACATATCTCCATCTCCTACAAGGGAAACGCATCTTATTGGAAACACAACGATAGGTTTGTGCGTAGTTGAAACTGTCATGAAATAAAAGCTGATTCTTTATTTAACGGCGAGTCTCATGTTCTACAGCCAAAAGCTGCATTCCTTTTTTGAATTGAACAGAAGAGGCTTCCTCCAAGACCAGTGATTTCCGGTCCTTCAAAGAGAGAAAGGAAATCTGACTTTTTAGGGTTGTGTGATAACTCAAACTCTTATGCGACAAGATATCCCCGAAGTGTTTACTGTTGGTACTGTGCCAGCTGAATCCCTATGGAGCTCATCAGCCGCAAAGGGCCTATTGTCGAAATTGTACCACGCATTTTAAGTAGTGGATCTGTCATGTGGTATAAGGTAGAGTTTCCTGGTAAGCTGTCTTTCAAAGATGTCCCAGGCTCTTCTAGTACGTACAGTATCTTAATAGGAACTGAATTGAAAGCACGAAAGCAAATCAGGATAAAAGCCTTCTAAGAGAGCCAGGCCTTCAAAGCCGGAGTTCTGGGAATACGACGGTGTGCGATTTGAAGCTTCGGATGAGTTTGATGAAGAGCAATCTATGTGTAATCAAGGGGTTTATTTTTGTGACATTTGTAAGCGAAAGTTGAAGGGAATATGTCATGTCTTTCAACACGTGGTAAACCATGATACCTAAACTTTTAAAATTATGTAAACGTTATTTTTTTTTTTCTATTTTTTTATTTCCTTGCTTAGTGTTTCGTAAAATTTTGAAAACTTCTTTTTGTGTTTTGTCACTTGTATCTCTATTTTCTTAATATAACTTGTTATTTCTTAATAAACAATGCTATTCTCCTCTTTATGCAGATTGTTAACAGTAGATAGGGATTTTATTCTAATTTTAAAGTAATGGTTGTGATTCTGTAACTGTAATCCTTTATGCTCATTACTAGAGGAAAAATTTATATTCATGTAACTGATTTTTATATGATAAGTGACTTGAGTCAACAGTAGCTTTATTTTATAATTTTTATTTAGATTTAGTTTTATTTTTGCAGTGCATTTTTAATATTGTAGAAATGAATCAACTGTGTTATGTAAATTATGGAAACTATTAGTGAGCAGTTCCTTCCATATTTGTGAATGTAAAGCAGTTTACACAATGATACATCTGTGATAATATGTTTTTCTCAGTTGCACAAATTTAAATTTATTTGAATTCCTTTTATACTTTCTTATTTCTGCAAGCTTTAAAAATGCATTTTATAGTCTTAACTTTTAAAATAATTAATAAAACTATTTGTTGTTTTGCTATTTCTATAGTGCAGTGAATATGTCTATGTATACTTATCTGAATACATTTACATTGTGATCTATTCATATCTTAATGTCTATATATTAGTCTGATAACAGTTGTTACCAAAATTAGAAGTTACTATATAACAGGGTAAAAGATAAACTGTGTGTAAATTGTTATAACAATATTGTGGCTATATAATGTGCATTCAAGGACTTAGCATAATCCCCTATCCTTGTTTACATTCAACAGTATGTAGATGTCCTCTTGTTTTCTGGATTTTTAAATAAGGAGTTAAACAGAGTTTATAATTATAATTTTTTGATGGTCTTTTGATTCACTGGTTGGAGCTTTCAAAATGTAGGATCTATAAATAAATGAGAATAATTTTTCACTTGCTTTTCTGAAGTAGAATATTAAATCAAAATAATATATAATAGCTAAATATTTTAGTTTCAATATAAAGTGCTGTTACAACTGCAGGATACTTACAATAAACTAAATTTTTTGTCTATGGATAAAGGTGATGGACACAGTTCACGATTAGAATTTTTAAGAATTTACAGGATTTTATACTACCTCAAGAAGAACTTATATTTTAAATTCTGAATTAAATTTTTTTTTATTAATATTGTATTTTTTGCATCCGATAAAACAAAAGACTTTTTATAAAAATTAAGAAATTTATAAATATCCTGAGCTTTGTAAGTGAAAAAACACAGTAAATTCATGAAACATTTCTGAGCATTAAAAAAAAATGTTAACAATTTGTTTAAAAGTGTAGGTAGTATTGTGTTTTAAAAATGTAGGTAGTATGTGTTTAAAAGTGTAGGTAGTATTGTGTTTAAAAGTGTAGGTAGTATTGTGTTTAAAAAAATGTTGGTAGTATTGTGTTTAAAAATGTAGGTAGTATTGTATTTAAAAGTGTAGGTATTATTGTGTTTAAAAATGTTGGTAGTATTGTGTTTAAAAATATATGTTTTTTAGTTGTAAGCAACATTAATATATTGTGTTTACTTAGTGTCTCATATTGTGGGCAGAATTGTCAATTTGTCTCATATTGTGGGCAGGATTGTCAATTTGTCTCATATTGTGGTTTTTGTTTTTGTAAAAATGGTGAACGTATAGTATTCATTAATTCAAATGTAAAAACATGTATACTGTAGTAGAGAAATAAAAAGTGTTCCCAGATTTATTTTATTATTTAGAAAAACCCACAATACATTTATTTTATTGAGTAGTTAATAAAATCTCAAAGATGCTTATGTCTCAAGCAGTTGTTACTTACATTTCAAAGTAATACACCGAAAATTTTATTGTAAGCAAACAATTTGGATTTTTAAATTACAGGTATTCGAATTATTTTTAGACAATCGATTATTTGATTTACTTTTAGACAACGATGCTCATTTCTCAAACAGTTGTTACTTACATTTCAAAGTAATACACCGAAAATTTTATTGTAAGCAAACAATTTGGATTTTTTAAATTACAGGTATTCGAATTATTTTTAGACAATCGATTATTTGATTTACTTTAGACAATGATGCTCATTTCTCAAACAGTTGTTACTTACATTTCAAAGTAATACACCGAAAATTTTATTGTAAGCAAACAATTTGATTTTTTTAAATTACAGGTATTCGAATTATTTTTAGACAATCGATTATTTGATTTACTTTAAGACAACGATTATGCTCATTTCTCAAACAGTTGTTACTTACATTTCAAAGTAATACACCGAAAATTTTATTGAAAAACAAACAATTTGGATTTTTAAATTACATGGAGGTGATAGTTGATAGAAGATTAAAAAAAAAAAAAAAAAAAAAAAAAACTTGTCACTGTAAATGCTACAAAAAATGGAAGAGTGATTTTTTTTTTTGTCACATTCAAAGGAAGATACCCTTTAAAGTTTCCTTATTTCTTTTATATTGGAATTATTTTTAGATAATCAGCTATTTTCATATCCTTTCCTGTAATTAAATCACAGCTGCAGTAATTTGATCAATTGTTGTTTAGGTGGGAGACAGTCATGAGCAAGAACAAATGCTTGTGAAATGGGGTAGGTAGTATTTTTATTACTGGAGAAACATATATTGTTGAAAAATGAAATTGCATTTTTTTTTATAGTTTATTTATATTAGCAAAATAAAAATTATTTTTTTTAATTCAATGTATGATGTTAAAATCGTTTGATGATTCTAATGCATAATATTAGTGAAAGTTTGACTACTGCGAAATAAATAACAGCAAATATTAATAAAAGGTGATATATAATAATTATAAGAATATTAATTTTTCATATTTGAGTATTTTATATTTGAACTAAATAATTGAACTTTAGATGCAAAATCGATCAATAGAAATTAAAAAATTATTAAAATGCTTTGTTTTGCAGCAAAATTTGTAGCTCTACTCAAACGGATATTTTATTTTAAATTATAATTTACGTATTTTAAATATAAAAATAAAGAGTAGAAGAAAGAAGTTTGTTTATTTTTTTTTCAATTAAGTAACCTGTTATGGTCTAGGAATAAAACACACATAGTACTAGTGGACTGTAACACGACTCATTTATTCCAAAACCAAACTCACACTAGCTGTTGTCACATTCTCTCTCTCTCCAGTCAGCTCACCTCAACACAGACAGGCGTTGACTTCCCTATGCCCTTGGAGCTACTTATATTCCTGAGGGAACATAACCTTTATACAAAGTATGTTTCATTTAAAAAAAAAAAAAAAAGTAATATAAAAAAAAAAAATTTAAAGTCAATTCCTAGTTTTTTTTTTCACTATATTGCAGAAAGTCCTTTATAAATAATTTTCATTCATTTTTTAAGTTTATCTGGTGCCATCTATTGTTGGTAGATATATGCAACTTAAATCTAAAAAAAAAAAAATTAATTAATTAAATTTAATTAATGAATTAATATTTGAAAAACTGTATCAACATCAAGTGTTATCCACTACAAGTTTTAAAAAATGTATTTGAACTTGAGTGGATGAATAAAAAAAGTATTTTATGAACGATTGGAAATTTGAACAAGATATATATAGGGAGAATGTGAGCTAATAGAAGGAATTGAAATAGCAATAAATATAATTATCTTACAGTTGAGAATTTAACCATTTTTATAAAAGGAATGTTTTTTCTTTTGATTCATTCGAAGTTCATTCTTTATGAATTATCAAAGAATTACTTCCAATTTTTGTCACATGTGTGATTCAAGTACAGAACCAAATAAGGATTAACACTAGAATAATTTTGCCATTTTTACAGCAAGTAGAATCTCAAACATAATTAAATAAACATATAAAAATCTGGTAAAGGAATTTATGTTTTCATGTCTTCCCATACATGGGTTGTGGATTCGAAAGTGTTCAGTATTATTGAAGATTTAATTCAGAATATTTGATGATTAGTAAATGTAATTTATCAACAGTATTTTGTTGTATTCTTTTTTTAACTCAAATTAAATTTCGTGTAATATAATTATTGAATTTTTAGTATATTAAAAAACATAATAAAATTATTATGTAGCATATTTATATTTACATTGGAATTATTTTTTAAAGATTTCTTTTAAATATACTGTTTAAAAATAGTTTAATGAAAAATTGAGGCCTAAAAATAACTCAAAAAGTCAAATAATAATCAGAATAAAATTCAAAAATTATCAGAAAACAACAAAAATATTTTATTTATAAGAATTTTCATATTTCTTGATTTTAAACACTTCCATTTTAAAAATCAAGGTAATCAATAACAAACAAACATCTTTGTTACAAAAACTATAAACCAGGTATCAAAAACTATATCTACATATCTATAAACCAAAAAGTAAAACAATAAACATATAAAATTAAAAAAACTATAAAACAGGTATCAAAAACTATATCTACATATCTATAAACCAAAAAATAAAACAATAAACATATAAAATTAAAAACTATAAACCAGGTATCAAAAACTATATCTACATATCTATAAACCAAAAATAAAACAATAAACATATAAAATTAAAAAACTAAAACTAGGTAAAAAACTATATCTAAATCTATAAACCAAAAGTAAAATAAACATAAAAACTATAAACCAGGTATCAAAAAACTATATCTACATATCTATAAACCAAAAAGTAAAACAATAAACATATAAAATTAAAAAAACTATAAACCAGGTATCAAAAAAACTATATCTACATATCTATAAACCAAAAAGTAAAACAATAAACATGTAAAAAAAAACTATAAACCAGGTATCAAAAAACTATATCTACATATCTATAAACCAAAAAGTAAAACAATAAACATATAAAATTAAAAACTATAAACCAGGTAAAAAAAAAATTATATCTAAATAAACCAAAAAGTAAAACAATAAAGTTATAAAATTAAAAAACTATAAACCAGGTAACCAAATTTGTGAAGTTAGAGATCATTTATCAGAATAGAAGCTCAATCTGCAATTACAAATCAGTATCATTGCCGTGTTCTCTTCAAACTACAGACAGTTGAGATTTGTCACTACGAGTTATAAAAGTGATTTTTCCGTAGCAACCAAAGATATCCTTATAAATTTTACAAGATTTTTCATCTCTACTGCTAGATATGTAGTATAATACCAACATTCTAGAACGTGAAGGAAAATTATTGCCTACATTACACCGAAAAATTGAATCCAATTATTTTCAAATAAAGGTATATTACTACCAACAGCAACGAAACTACATTGTTTAACGAAATCATACGGTGAATAAAAAAATCGAATACCTCTGACTGATGACAGTAAACTCACCATCAGAGATCATATCAACAATATTAATGAAATGTTCTAGAAAACATTCACCTCAGTTTACTTCTAATCAGCAAGTACTATTTCTGCGAAATAAATTCTTCCTTTGTACCTTAATAATAGGCTTATGCCTGACTTTCGTGGCTCAGTGGCAACGTGCGCCACTGATGAGCATGAGGGCAGAGGTCCAATCCCCCTGTCAGTTTGTTGCAAACTTTGTTGTTGTCTCTGTTTCAAAGAACGAGAAGACTCGATGTCGTTTGTGCTGTTAAGCATCTTGCCTCGTTTGTCAAGACTATGTGGTGGGATTTTTCCGAGTTTTCTCCTATACGATAAACAAATGCGGGTAGTTCCCCAAAAGTCATCCCGGAAGGCACTGCCTCCTTCTGCAGCGACACGGAGAAGAAGTCAGACTTCTATCTACGGTGCTGCCTCAAAACATTGATCTATTATGACCCCTCTTCCCTCCTTCCATGAGGTTTGGTTTGGTTTATCGCTCTACGGTTATCTTGTGCACACGAGGTCTGAACAGACCGGGACCTACACTTTAAAGTGAATTCCGAACCACTAACAAACATCCAGGAATCGAACCTCGATCCTGCGCTACCAAAGGCCGCTCCTTCCATGAGGGATACGGCAACAACAACAAGAAAGATAGGGCTTATGTACGTAGCACTACGGCCTCACAACACAAAGAAAGTCCTCTAAAACAAAACCTTAAGATTTATTATCATAGCACCCCGATTGATCGAGAACAGTGTTAACTATTGTGATATAGTATAGATGTGGAAACACACATCGCAAACTTCTAAGGGTAATTTCTTATAATCATCAATAATTACTTTAGACCACTTCTCCCAAAACAATAAAAATTCAGATATCCAAACTCAACAACAAAATGGACACTACCACTCAAACCACCATAGTATCCATCTACCTTTCACAATAATAATTTTACAGTTGCTTTTTTTGTAGTTTTTTTTTTCCAATGAAGCTGGCAAACACTTAGACACTTGTCTTGATGCCTTAAGGCAAGAGCTGCACAAACGTTACTCACTTTTCATTACCCAGGGGGCGCGTGTAACTTGAAGATAAGCCACGGAGTAACATGCCCCCCGCAACGCTCTACGATCCTATTAGACAGGGACATACGGTTTAAAGTGGATTCCGAACCACTACAAACATCCATGGCACAGCCGGGACTCGAACCCGAAACCTTTGGTACCGAGCGCTAGCCACTCGGCCATTCAGGACCCGCTTTTTTGTACTTCAATGTTTTCATTTACCTCATCGTACTTGGTTCAGTGATCAACACCTTTCAAGTGATTTTTTTTCTTTCTTCAAATTGTATCGCTTTATCTCCTGACGACGACGATTTGCCATATTAATGGAGAACCTTGGTTGCTTAGCAACCTCTATCTCCTGCTTTGTGAGTGACGGAAATTTCTTAAGCTTTAAGCCCATTGATTAGATAGTAAAAAGCAATATAGGTATATTATTAATTTATTTAAAAATTAATTATTCGAAATTTTCATTAATTAATAAAAATAATAATAATAATAATAATAATAATAATAATAAAAATTCTGCATATATAAATTTGTTTTAATTTTTTTTTATATTATTATTATAATTTCAAGTAGGTAATAAAAGAGATAAACAATAGAAACAAACAATAACGATTGAGGGGAAATTGTGACTCAGTGGAGAAACTGCATGGTCATTCGAAAGGAGGATATCGGAATGTTAATGAATAATATTCAGAACAGCGCGAGGTCTTTTGCGATTTTTAAAATCAGAAATGTCGTAAACATAGTTGCTTAGATCATTCAAAAACGGAATTATTAATATTTGGAATGGAATTATAAAATTTTTTTTGCAGTTTTATACTCAAATTGTTTAAAACTTGGGAGGGAAAGAGCATGTCTGATATCATCATTTCGGAAAAACCAAGGCGAATTTGTAATCATACGTAGGATTTTATTTTCAAGTCTTTGTATGATCTCGAAATTCGACGGAGCAGTAGATCCCCAAATAGGACTCGCATATGCAAGTATTGGACGCAAGTAAGCAAGATAAATGAGTTTTTTATTTTCCAAAGACATAGTAGAATTCCTACAAATGAGTGGATACAGTACACGAATGCATCTATTAAATTTATCCCTAAGATAGTTAATGTGAGGAGCATAATTTAATTTGCGATCTAAGATTACACCCAAATATTTAGTTTGCCCAACCCAATTAATAGGGTTATTATAAATTTTGATAGAAGGAGTATTAAGAACCCTTTTACTCGTGAATAGTACTGCTTCGGTTTTCTCAACGTTTAATTGAATTTTCCATTTTATAAGCCATTGTTCAAGATGATTAATATAATTCTGAAGGTTTTTACTAATGATAAAAATGTTTACGACCTTGAGTGAGGAGTGCTGTATCATCTGCAAAAAGACTGATTTTCACATTATAAATTTGCGGAATATCGTTAACGTAAAGATTGTAGAGAAATGGTCCAAGTATTGAACCTTGGGGAACACCAGCCTGAATTTTTTGAACAGAAGAATCTGTGTTATCAATGGAGACCACAAAAGTTCTATTAGTAAGATAATTTTGAATAATTTTAATAAGAAAAGGAGAAAAGTTGAAAATAATTAACTTATGTATTAACCCATTAACCCAAACTCTATCAAATGCCTTTGCTACATCAAGGAAAACCACAGCAGTATCTAATTTCCAGGAAAATCCCTCGGAAACAGTTTCAGTGATATTAAGTAGTTGATGCGTTGTAGATAATTTTTCAGTAAATCCAAATTGCTGGGGAATGAGAAGATTTTTTTGTTTAGTTTCATTTTTAGATAAGTCAAAATTACCTTCTCTATTAATTTTTTATCTCCTGATTCTAATGCGTTCATACTTGTACGCATTCTGAAATTGAGAAAAGTGCTTTGAGCATAAGCACTCGAACGTAAGTATGCAGCCTTTATTCAGAGGAACTTTTGTGATTTGTGTGTGATATGAAGAAACGCTGGGACAATTCTAACTATATAGTCTCGCTTACGATGCGAAATAATTGCACTGTTTCTGTTATTATAATACTTTACAGATTGACTCAAATTAGCTTTAGAAATTAAGTTTTTAATAATTTTTTTGTCATAAGTTGAAGGGATGAAAAAATTTGTTTATGCGGCTTTTCTGAGATTTGTATGAGGTTTTTTAATTTGACACATTTGGAACGGAAACGGAAGTACCTGTTTCGAGTACCTATAGGGTAAATATACCCTGAAAACCTCCACATAATCATTAATATAGTTAAATTTACATTATTGAAATTACATCGTGAATTTAGATTAAAAAAAAAAAAAAAAAAAAAGGAAAACTTACGCTATCATGATAAATAATAAAAAGAAAGAAGTAAGTTAAGTTACTCAGGTGCAATTAGGAGTCCGTAACACGTTTCCCCGCGGTCGGTCACTGAATGAATGAAAAATAAAAAATAAATTAAATTTAGAATTTAATATAAATACATTAGAAATGAAAACATTAACTTCTTAAGAATTTTAGATGTCATTTGGAAAAATATATATATACACGATAGCCAGTATTTGTGTTAGTTTTGCACATTGTAGCAATAAATGAAAATTTAAGGAGCCAAATAAACACCTCAGATTTGCAATTTAGCTATTTTGGTCATTTTGAGTTCCACGAATTCTTTTTTAGACGTGGGAAGGACTGAAACTTCGCATCGCAGATAACTCTAGGTCTTTTTCTAGAGCTACTGACACCAGGATCGTAAACAGGAATTGTGCGAATAGCATCATTGCGAATCTGACAGCTTTTATCATGAAAATACACATTTGGCCAGGCGGCCTTAGGTACTAACCATGGCCGCCATTAATTGGGAGAAAGGCAACCCTTCAGAGCCCGTCCGAACGGGTTGCTTTTTTGGACGTTTTCGACCTGTAAGGGAACATATACAAATAAAAACACATTCTTTCGTTTTTCTCATGATATACGACATTCAACTTCTACTTTTAAATATGATAACATCCTCAATATCCTGCAGTGATGGTCGAACATCTCATGAGTAGTCTATTCATGGTAAAGGGGCAGTTTCTGTTGCGATGGAGCACCAGTAGATAGAAGCAGGGCTGGATTTTCCTATAGGCTAACTAGGCTTCAGCCTAGGGCCTCAAGATCAAGAGGGGCCTACATTCAAACTGTTAACAAAATTAGAATTACACTATTCTAAAAATAGTAAACACTTAAACACTGAATCGGAAATAAAGAGAAATTCTACACATATGACTAATAAAAAACATAAAAATGTATTGGTTAAGATCAACGCGTTCAGCTCATTGGGTCTGTTCGTTTGTATATAAAGAAGTGTTCTCGACTTTTTTTTTTATTTATTATCCGTGCCACATTTTTTATAAAGATTAGTACCCATCAAAACATGTTTTATTTAACCTATTGATATATATCACAGTAATGATGTATTGTATTATGTCTCATGTAATTTACAAACTTAAAAATGGGAGGTGAAAGGGCTTCATAAGTGGGATAGCCTAGGGCCCCTTTTCATCTAAATCCGGCCCTGGATAGAAGTCTGACTTGGCTCTGAGTCGCTAAAGAAAAATAATTTCTAAATTTTATACTACTCGGTATTATAAGATATCTCTGTTTTTATTCTTCATTCCTTATGGATTAACTCTATCACTCTTCCTTCGAACTATTTTTCCTGGCAGTAGACAAATATTATTATTAAAAGTTAAACGTGATTTTCCTGAATCGATAAATAATATTGAATCAAACATCTGCTCGATTTTTTAACTTTCTTAAAATATAACTAGAGAAAAGGTCAAATATATTTTTTTTTCTTAAAACATTAATATGATTTTAAATCACATTTTCTTCTTTTTATGCCTACCATTATTTGTTTTGAATTTTTTTTCTTGAAATATATAATGAAATATTTAAAAGTATAAGACCCTAAATTGAATCTAAACTTCTTTTATATTATAAGTAAACATAACGTATATCACAATCTCTCAATACATCACAAAGAAAAGCAAAATAGTTTTCTACCCCCTTTGCCCCTTTTCATCTAAATCCGGCCCTGGATAGAAGTCTGACTTGGCTCTGAGTCGCTAAAGAAAAATAATTTCGAAATTTTATACTACTCGGTATTATAAGATATCTTTGTTTTTATTCTTCATTCCTTATGGATTAACTCTATCACTCTTCCTTCGAACTATTTTTCCTGGCAGTAGACAAATATTATTATTAAAAGTTAAACGTGATTTTCCTGAATCGATAAATAATATTGAATCCAAACATCTGCTCGATTTTTTAACTTTCTTAAAATATAACTAGAGAAAAGGTCAAATATATTTTTTTCTTAAAACATTAATATGATTTTAAATCACATTTTTCTTCTTTTTATGCTTACCATTATTTGTTTTGAATTTTTTTTTTTCTTGAAATATATAATGAAATATTTAAAAGTATAAGACCCTAAATTGAATCTAAACTTCTTTTTTATATTATAAGTAAACATAACGTATATCACAAACTCTCAATACATCACAAAGAAAAGCAAAATAGTTTTCTACCCCCTTTACCCCGAAAAAATTTTTCCATACTTACACTGAAATGAAACAAAAGGAAAAAAAAAAAAAAAATTTATTTGAGATCTGAAGTGCGCATAAGCTGCAGCAACGAAACTGAACGAAAATCGAAAATAGTATATTTTATTTATTCGGATTTTTAAGTTTTTTTTTTTTATATGGCTATCTTAGACCATTAAACTACTTAAAAAATGAATTTCATTTATTTTTTTAACTTTGCTTTACAGATGGGTTGTTCTTTAATAAATGTCTTGTCTAATTCTCTATTTCTTTTCCTCTTTTTGGTTGGGTTGCCTGGTGGCCGAGTGGCTAGCGCTCGGTACCACATAGTTCGAGTCCCGAAGGTGCCATGGGTGTTTCTATTGGTTCGGAATTCGCTTTAAACTGCACGTCCCGGTCTATTTAGCCCGGTCTATTTACTAAAAAATGAATTTCATTTATATCTTAACTTTGCTTTACAGATGGGTTGTTCGTTACTAAATGTCTTGGCTAATTCTCTATCTCTCTCTCTCTTTTTTTTTTTTTTTTTTTTTTTTTTTTGTCTTGTTTTTTGGTTTTCTATGGGTTTTAGGTAATGTGAAAGTTAATAAAACTTCTTGCAAAATTGAAAGCTAATATTATTTAAAGTACAATGATGACTTTTATGATTCTTAATCCAGCGATTTTACACAATAAATAACCTTGATGATATAATAAACTGTTTGCTATATAAATATAAGAATAAATTACATCAATGTGACGTAAAAAAAGATAATTTGCAAAAATTTCCATAGCAGGCAGGAGCAACTCGGTAGATAGCGGCGCTGGATTACCTAAACAATACTGCTTGGTTCTAAGCTCCACAAAAGATGCTGATACGAAGGCTTCCGGTCTCTGCAGGTGATGCTGACAATAAATCAGTAGGCTGGGAAATCCTTCTTTTCAACTCGGGAGGCTGGGTGTACTATCCAGATGTCGCCCATGGAATGTACGTTCAAGATTGCAGAAGCACATTTTAAATGCAGTATAACAGACCTTTATCCAGTGGTTATAACCCTAATTAACGCATAACCTACTACATCTGTGCCACTCTAGCGGTGAATAAAATAATTGTCATTTGAAAATAATGAGTATTCATTTGAAAAATAGAAACATTTCTTCATTATGTCTTTTCTTAGTAGAATCCTTTCTTCATCATCATTCTGCAATCATTTCTTTAACACATAAAACACCGGCTATCACATTTTCTTTTTAGAGCCAAGTCAGGAAATATTGCAGATAGACAAACTGGCTTCGTCGCCTGCAGACGGAATTCGAAAAAAAAAAAAATTGGACCCCTGTATCTCGAACATTAGCAGTGTTGGATTTTACAATCTTTTTTTACAACCTGTACAACTCGATCATTTGAAACTAATTACCTCTATAGCTCGAAGAAAAATAAGTTACCGACTTTAAGGATTTGCCGACAATCCACATCATTGTTTCTTAGGAAACAATGAATGAGTATACTGGAAATAGAATAACCAATCCTATAAAATAGCAACTCGGACGAAAAAGAATTTTCTGCTCTTTATAGCTTAGATAATGCTATAGATAGAGAACGATCAATTGTCTAAAGCAAAAAAAAAAAAAAATAATAATAATAATAATAATAATAAATAAATAAATAATAATAATAATTGACTTTTTAATACAATATATTTTTAATTTTAAGGTTGTTTCGGAATTATTTTGATTTTTTATTGTAGTACATGATATAATTTTTAAGTTGCAAATAAACATGTTTATTACCTCTGTAACTTGAATTTTTATTTATTTACCTCTCTAACTCAAAATAAGTTATAAATAATCTAAACCTCTACAAGTCGAATATTTCCTTGCAAAATCCTCCATAAGTTGAAAACTCTATAATTCAATTATTTGACGTGTCCCTTGAAGCTCGACTTAGAGGCTCTACTGTGTATATATATATATATTTATATATATATGTGTGTGTGTAATATAAATGAATAATTACACATTTAATGAGACATATATTTTAATATATTACGTAATTATATAGATAGCACTCAATTGTATAGATAGTAGTAATTCTTAATACCTAAATGAATGTTGACTACTATTTACTTGAATAGTTGATTGGAGTAAACTGAGTTGATACCTTTTACCGTAACCCTTTCTAACTTCCTCGGTGTTCATCTCAGGGTGCGGAGCTGGGACAAAGTTACAGGGTGTTGACAGCTGAAAAATATATTGGTATGGTTGCCTTCGAATACCGAACATACTGGAGGAAACTCAAAAGGGTTTTCCCGTTATCATTCTTAAGTAAGATAAGGGAGGGATAGCACATTTCGAACATCGTGGGTCCTTGGTGTAATAGCTACTATGGTGATAAGACTGAATGTAATTGTTACATTGTCCCCAACCGACTCTAGTTTAATTCTGAATCAGTTGAGGTTGGTTATGTCATACAGTTTGTTTTTCTCCGTATAAGAAAGGGCGACAAGAAATATGGACACATTGTTTTTTGTGTTCCTGTGTTTCAGAGGAGTGCAAAATTAAGTCTTGAACTTCTTATCTATGAAATACTTTTCAAACCAGATTTCTGACCAAATACTTTTCTTCGCAATATTCTTCGAATACTTTTCAAACTAGATAATCAGATTATTGTCCTTTAGCACGTTTGGTGTGTCATAAGCAGACGCCACTGACCGCCTAATTAATGAAAAATTGGTAAGAAATCCAGTATGGGATATCTAGTATACCCATACCAATTAATACCAAACAGGATAACAGCTTGCGCAAGAGTCAGAGTTGGGTTAACACGGTACTACAGTTTTTCCAATTGTATTAGTATCTCCAATATGAAATTTTCAATCAGCCTGAAATTTGAATCTTTCCTTTTTCTATACATATGCATCACATTTATCGTTTTCCTCCCAATAAGATATCCTTTTGATACACGCTTTTTTTTTCCTTAGTGTAAATTTTGTGGTGTTTCACCATCATCCTGAAAAAGGGAGTTTTCTACTAGTATTAAAAACATACAGACCAGTCTCCTCCCCAGAAGCGGCCTGATGACCAATTTTCTAACACCTGGCCATTCATACCACAAGCTCCGAATCCTGGTTGTGGTATGGATGTTTATTAGTGGTTCGGAACCTATAGTTTGATGTGTCAATTAAACTGTACTTTCTGGTCTAATTAGCCTAAAGTGTGCAAAAAATAGCAGTAGAAACCAAATCCAACGCCATAATAGTAATAATCAACATCATAATATTCTTATTGACACATAAGATCCTGTCCCGAAACCATGGATTGCATAAGGCAATCAAATTTTGGAGGTTTTTTTAATCATAATTCTGTTGTTATTTCATATCCTACTTGGTAGACATCAACATCTAGACCAAGTCTAAGAAGCCATGTATTCCATGGAAGGAGCGAAAGGGGGTAGCTTCTGTTGTGATGGAGCACTCGTAGAATTTTACCTCACCAAAACAATCCGCCAAAAACTAGAAAGTTTCATATAAATTTCTTTTACCTTTCTAGTTCCTCAGAATATTAAGAGTGAGATATCAAAATGGTCGGAAAGTAGTCAATTCAAATATATATTTACAATACTTTTATTTACATATTATACTGAAGAGATGACACAAAAAATAATAGACAGACACAAAAACCGCATCTAACACGGCTAACAACTAACAAGAAGCGTTCCAAAGTTCAGAGAGAAAAAAGTTCTTAAACCGAAATACGGTTAGTTACAGTTAAGAGAGGCAAAGTGTTCACGTGACAAACAAATCAAAAGCTCTAGATCGACATCATTTTCGACATTCCCCACTTTTGAGTTTCAAGAGAACAATGAATTTCAAAATCATAAGTTCAATCGCTTAGGAGATCTCAGGATTCTTAAAACAACTGGATCTCTGATAAGTATCACTATTATCACACCTGCCACATGGTTGACAGTCAATAGTTTGATCACAATCACTAGATTCAATGACAATCACAGGACAGCAACAAGAGCCCCGACACATCAGTGTCGGGGCTCTTGTTGCTGAAGGAGTCAGATAGTGTAGTCCTACTCTGCAAGGCACACTTTCATCTTGTCTTGTTGAATATAAGCGCTGTATAGGCCTTATGAAACACACATTCTTGGTTTTCAATTCAACAACTCGAACTTTATAGTCTTTACCAGGAATGAGTTTCACTACCTTTGCTAAAGGCCAATTTAGTCTTTTCATGTTGCTATCACCAATCAAGACGATATCACCTACCTTAATTTTCGCTTCTTCCTGGAGTTTGGAAAATTCTTTTAGTTGACCAAGGTATTCATTTCGAAACCGCCTTCTGAGATTTTCACGAAGTCTTTGTCACTACATAAATCGTCTATTCATTCTTTTACAATCCATCTGATCTAAATCCGGCATTCCAACTTCTTTTATTTCTTGAATAAACATTGCTGGTGTAAGTGCAATAAGATCTTCTACATCTTCAAACAGATATGTTAATGGTCTTGAATTAATTATGCTTTCTGCTTCGCGTATAACAGTATGCATTTCTTCATAATGCAGATTAGCTTTACCCAAGATTTTTCTCATTATTCCTTTTAACATACCAATAAGTCCTTTTAACATACCCATATTCCACCCCACCATGGGGCTGATGGCGGATTTAATTTCCAATTAATCTTCTTAACGGCAGCAAATTCTTCTATTTTTCCCAATTAACAGATTTCAGTTCATTAGATGTACCAACTAAATTTGCACCATTATCAGAATATATTGTACAAAGGTCTTCCTCTGCGAGAGATACTACCGTCCTATCTCGCTTCTTTCTACGCTTAGTAAACTCACAGAAAAAATTATTCTTGATAAATTCCTTGATTTCACCTATTCTAATAATATCATTTCTCCACACCAATTTGGGTTTCATAAAAACTTATCCACCACCCACCAACTTTTAAGAGTCACCGAAATAATCACCCAGGTTTTTCTACAAAAGGTTCTACAGGCATCATCTTCCTTGATATCGCCAAAGCCTTCGACAGGGTTTGGGTTAATGGTTTAATTTTTAAACTCATTTATTGTGACTTCCCTCCTCATTAAATCCACCTAATCAGTTCCTTTCTCACTAATCGTTCTTTCGCGGCCTGTGTCAATAACTCCGATTCCTCCCTTAGGCCCATGTCTGCTGAAATCCCTCAAGGCTCTGTCCTTGCTCCACATCTCTTTACACTCTTCATGAATGATATTCCACAAACATCTAACACTACACTTAGCCTTTATGCTGATGACACAGCCATCATTTCACAACACCGCAACATTAATTTTTCTCGTCAAGTACCTTCAAAATGACATTCATCTTCTTGAGTGCTGGCTTACTAAATGGAAAATCAAATTAAATGTTAATAAGACTGAAGCAGTCTTTTTCTCACACAAACGCATTCCTTCTCAAACTATCTCTATCTACGGAGAGAATGTTATCTGGTCAAAACAAGCTAAATATCTCGGTGCTATTCTCGATAAAAATCTCACCTATCTTCCACACATTATAGACATCCGCGATAAGTTCAATAAACTCATTCGTATCCTCTATCCTTTAATTTGCCGTAACTCTCCAACCACCATAGACATCAAGCTTCTTCTTTATAAAACTTGCATGAGGCCTACAATCACATATGCTAGCCCGGTTTGGGGATCCGCTGCTAAGGCCAATATTAATATTATTTGCCGCCTGCAAAATAAAATTCTTCGAATGATCATTAATGCCCCCTGATTTTTCCGTAATAGTGATATTCACCATTCTCTCAAATTGCAAACAATTCCTCAATTTATTCAAAAGTTGCCCATAACTTTTACTCGAATCTTCCTAATATTCAAAACGATTCAATCAAAAGGCTCCTAGATTATGACATCCAAAACCCCAAAAATGCTAAACGTCCTCGAACCTCTCTCATAATTGATTCCACTTCCCACCCCTGACTTGTTCCCGCCTTTTTTTTTTACCCAATGCGTTTTCGCAATCATTTCTCCTTACGTTGTACTTCTTTTTATTTTTTAGATTAATTCTATCTGTTTACTTGTATTTATCTCGATCCTTTTACTTCAACTCTGCTTATTAATTATTTTTTATTTGTTTTTATATGTTTATATATTAAATATAAATGAAAAGAATAAAAAATGAATAAATAAAAACCTTCCTCGATTTGTTTAGATTACTTCAAAACTTTATGTGTCTCTTTCTTTTATATATATGTATATATATATATATCTGGGCAAGTCACACCTATTAGTCTTTACCTGCTTTGTTTTTCAATGTATTATCTCATAACTTCAAAGGACTCCAACTCAAGATAGAAGCTAGCGGCTGCTTCGAACACAAATCATCATCTGCGAGAGATAAATCTTCTTAAAGCTAATACGAAGCTATCTGTAGAAAGAAAACTTACAAGTTCTAAATGAACAGCACGAAAAACAACACAAGTAAATAAGACAATTCAACATTTTTTGTTGTCTTTCAAAAACAATGGTCCACGCAGATCTACGCCAATGACTTCGAATACTGGAGCTTCTCTTATTCTATCTTCGGGGAGTGGAGCACCAATAGATTGCAGAGGATGTATGGAAAATATTTTGCATCGGAGATAGTTTCTAATGACTTGACGAATAGTCTTTCTGCTTTTTATAATCCAATATTCTTCTCGTAACGTAGACAAGTAACGTAACGTAGACAACTCAAGACTTGTATACCTGCATGACAAAGTTCAACATGCTTGTGAAATATCAATTTGTCTACTATATGATACTTTGATGTTAGCAAAATTGGATACCGAAAACTTCCTTGATCTTTTCTTTGTATAATTCTTGTCTTTACTCTAAGGAGGCCATCTGGGTCTAAATAGGTCTGGGTCAAATAGGTTTGAAAGATTTTTTTTTTTCAAAACATTATCTTTGAACTTTTCTTAAAATTATTTTCTCGGCTTTATCACATTCTTCAACACTTAAGTTACGAAAAGTTCTTGCATTTACCACTTTCTTAATATTGCCGATGAAACGAAGTATCCACCCCATAATTCTTACGATCTTTTTGTAGGACAAAATTCTTAAAAAATACTCAAAAGTTTCAGTTTCGATGTTAGATGCAGATATACAACTTTTCTTTTTTTTCCGTATTAACAACTTCTAAATCAGGAAACACTTCAGAAGTAAGCCATTTTTCAAAAGAGTGATAGAGCCAACTAGGCCCCTCCACCATTGAGATTTCACTAATTCTTCCGCATTGTAGCCACCTGAGGGAAGGTCAGCTGGAATTTGATGACCAGGTACAAATTTCCATGAAGTTACTTCGGATAATTTTCTAATTCCTCTGACTCTATTTTCAACAAATGTCTTCCATGGGCCTTCTTTCTTGATGCAATGTAAAGCGTCCATAGAGTCTGACCAATAAAATACATCAACATCTTCAAGTTTTAAATCTTTCTTAACGGTATCAGCAAGTCTTGCTCCAATATAACAGGCTAGTAATTCTAATCTCACGATAGTTATGTTCTTTAGATGGGCTACTCTGGATCTAGCTTGAAGAAGTTGGCAAGTCACTTGATTTTGAAACTCATTTCTCCAAAATATACAAGTAGCATAAGATGTTTTGCAAGCATCACAAAATACGTGGAGAGATATTTTACCCTGCTTGAACGACAGTCGGGATAATCTTCGAAGGATAGCAATTTTCTTCAATTCAATAACTCGGTTTTTCCACTTCTTAAACATCCTTACTATGGCAATTTAGTGTCCCAAGAAACTTTGATTTTCCAACATTCTTGTAGTATTATCTTCGGAACTAATGTCACAGTGTCACAGGACAAGTGAATCCTATTGGATCAAAAATCTTATGAGAAGGACAATATTTTCCTTTTTGTAATAGGTTCATCCCCTAATTTAAATTTTCTAAAATCACATAAAAGTATCATCAACTGTATTCCAAGATAAACCTAACAAAGGAACTTCTACTTAATAGTCATGCTCTTCTTGATTCAATACATTTTCTTTAAATTAAATATGTTTCCAACCACGTAGATCAAATTTAGCTGATTGCTATAATTTCTGTGATTTATTGCAAAAATACTTCAATTCGTCTTCTGAATCAACACTTGCTACGCAGTTGTCCACATATAAATATTCTTGTAGCTTTTCAGCTATCTCTTTAAATTCTTTGGTTGTTTGGTTCAAATGATGATTGAGAGTTGCAGCTAAGGGACTGCAATTAATGCCAAAAACAACTCTACAATGTCTATAAATAATTTCATTTTCAGGATCACCTTCTTTCCACCATAAGAAGCATAAATAGTCTCTGTCCTTTTCATGTAAAGATATTTGTAAAAATGCTCGACGAATATCAGCAGTGACACCAATGTTACCCAACCTAAATCGATTCAAAACAGCTGGAATCAGTTCGATGAGATTATGTCCTCAGATTAGCAATGAGTTAATCTGACGCCTACCGACTTATCACCCTGGGGCGAAAAGCTCGCAGAAAAGACCGAGGGCTGTCTATGACGTCTCCTATGAGTGCTTTCCTCGAGTAAAGAGACACCATGGCTGTTATTCTGAATCAGCGCAAGCGAATTTAGATAATGGGGTGAACTTAAACGTTCGCTGAGGCAATTTAACTCATTGTGCATTTGAAGATTACTTTGGCTTAAAAATTTGCAATCTTCCAGTAAACAAGACGAACTGGCGCAGAGGTAAAAATCGGATCTCCGACCGCGAGGTTGAGGATTCGAAACTGAACTCAGCTATTTTTGCTGCATTGTGCACCTAAATTTTTATCTTTCCGACCAGTAACACGTTTGGTTTTTATTATACGCTTTTTTACCTCTTTTTTTTGTAAGGAAAATAAAAGGATTGAATAAAAATCATAAATTAAACGAGAATAAAAAATATAAAAAGAAATAAATAGAAAGAACATCTGTTCTGATATCGGCCTTTTTTTTTTTTTTTTTTTTTTTTTGTGAGGATAATCATTTACTTTTCAGATCATCACCATGGCTCCCACCGTTCAGCATAACCCTTTCACTGTTTTGTTTACTTTTTACAATAGTTTTGTGGCATCGACAACTGGTCCCTAATTGTACCCAATTTAAACTTAAATTCTTTCTTTTTTTAATTTTAATTTTATTTTAGTATTCTTAACTTTTTTGAGTACCATTTATTTGAATTTTAGAAACTTTATCTTGTTATTTTTTATTTGCTAACATTAAAGCAGCCAATTAAAATTAAAATCTTATTTATGAATTAGGATGAGGAGGTTAAGGGGGTATTTTCCTCCATTAGTACTGCGTAATCGATACGCTAGTTGCCAGTTGCCAGTTCATCATGACTGCGCGTTCTCAAGGACAAAGCTAAGAACTTCAGTAATTCTTCTATATTATTAAAAGCATTTTCATTCTCAGTTTTATTAAATTCTATAAGAATATCTAGAGGAATAGCTTTTAAAATTGTTGGGCAGAGAACAGCGGAATAATTTTCTGTTTTTAAATCTAAACTTTCTAAACTTCTTAATTCTGTTGAAATTTTGTCATAAAATTTTCTAAAAGAACAAATATCGTTATAATTTCTCAATGATTTTATATTTAAAATATTATTCATATGAGTACGTATCAATAGATAAATTCTTGCAAATCTTTCTTTTAATAAATTAATTGCAGAATCATACGCAGAAGCAGAAATAGAGAAACCTTCTATAGTATTCAAAGTAGTTCCCCTAAATGTGCTATGAGGTAATTAAATTTATCCACTTTATTTAATAAATCATTGTTATTAATGGCAGATACAAAACTGTTCCAAAATGTTAGCCATTGATTGATATCACCATACAATTTTGAAGTACTTAATTTCGGCAATTTTACTTTAATTCGTACACTATACACTTGTTTTTCGTAAAAGAGGTTCTAATTTGTTGTCTATTTCTTTCACCGAGTCATGTTTAGTAGTTAGCATTTCAACTAGTTCTTCTAAGTTATATATATCTATTTCTTCATTGTTTGATAGTTCTGATTCTAATTTTATTAAAATCTTTGTAATGGATGTTCTAGAAACACCCTGTTTCTTTTTTAACAAATGTAATTTCTCTTTACTATTTTCGCCATTTCAAAATTAAAAGTATTTCTTGTCTAAATATTAACTAACTACAATCCCGGCAGGGATGCCAAATTTTACCTCACCAAAACACCTTAACTCACTTTGTGTTGCGCATTAAAACCTACAATAAATTGTAGGCGCACTATACACAAATTTCTGAAAAATATTATCAAGATAATATCTACCAAGTTTAATTTCCAGATAGTCCATAGTCTAATCACAGACGGCAGAGTCTCAAAATCAGCAATTGTTGCATTATTGCTGTTTAGTGGCTTTTTCTATGAAGAAAGATGAAAAGAAGCCAAACGGAAAGGTTAGTATTTGTAATGAAAGTTCTCTTTGAATAAGAAAACTAACAAGAAAATTAGTAACTTTATATATTTTAATATCCGGGCATATATTTCTCAGGAATAACATAGGGTCTTTAAAAACCGCTGGTATATATAACAATTTTTGATTAATTATTAATAATTATAGTAATCGAAACAAAACATTTTATCAAAAAATGGAACTTTATTTGGAATAAGAAAGAAAAATATCCCTATTCAGAACGAAATGTTGTTACTTGAGAGGAACAGTTATTCGCAATGAAGAAGTAGAAGAGAATAAACAAAAGAAACAGTAAAACTAAAATTAAAATTGCTGAATGAGAAATTTCGTGAGCCTGTATTTTTAACGATGAAAGATAGAAAGTAGATTTTTAAATGTAAGAAAAATTTTATTTCCCATTTGACGTACTGGGAAAAAAATATGAAAAAGCAAATTTATGGAAGAACATTAAAAACCTGATAATAACCTATTATATTACTGTGTCTAAAAAGTAAGACCAATTTTCAATTTAAAATTCCCAGGTCTTACGGAATTTCAATTTTTTTTTTTTTAGGTTGTTGGCACCGTCCTTGACATCTGTGTGAAATTTGACGTCAAAATATTCATTAGTGTTTGAGTTACGCTTGTCTTTGTGAGACGCTGAAACTGATTCCGCCGATTTTTGAAACGTCTGAATTAATTGAGCAAAGAACTTGCTTTAAATTTTGTTTGCGGAAACATATAGAATGTTGCAGAAGGCATTCGGTATATAGGAAAGAAATGTTTAGAAGTGGTATAGACAGTTCAAAGAAGGCAGAGAACTCTTGAAGACGAATAGCCCTCTGGTCGACCATCAACCTCAACGGACGAAGTTCAAGTCCAAAAAAATTAAAGATTTTGTGATTTACAATTAGAGACCTTGCTGATGATGTTGGAATTTCAGAAGGATCGGTCAATTCCATTTTGGGCCTCAATCGTGTCAAATCTTGATTGGTACCGCAAACACTGAATGCGCCAGCTCACGCTGCATTGATTCTTCGTGACTTTTTCGCCAAAAATGAAACCCATATCGTTCCACAACCACCGTATTGACACCGTGCGACTTCTGACTATTCCTGAAACTCAAAAGAACACTCCGGGAATACCATTTTGAGTCGACTGAAGAGATTCAACGTGAATCGCCGTGCGCTTTGAAGGCCATCCCTGCCGATGACTTTTTAGCATGCATTGAGGATTGGAAAAAAGTTGGCATAAGTGCATTGTATCCGGTGGGGATTACTTTGAAGGCGATGAATAAATAGAGAGTTTTCGAAAAAAAAATTGTCTTACTTTTTGGCCGCAGTAGTAAATTTCCCTCAAATCCATTGCAAACATTCCTTCCTGTACTTAGAAAAAATATGAAAAAGCAAATTTATAGAAGAACATTAAAAACCTGATAATAACCTACATGTTTTATAAATCTCAGTCGACTGAAGAGATTCAACGTGAATCGCTGTGCGCTTTGAAGGCCATCCCTGCCGAATCCGGTGGGGGTTACTTTGAAGGCGATGAATAAATAGAGAGTTTTCGAGAAAAAATTGTCTTACTTTTTGGCCGCAGTAGTAAATTTCCCTCAAATCCATTGCAAACATTCCTTCCTGTACTTAGAAAAAAATATGAAAAAGCAAATTTATAGAAGAACATTAAAAACCTGATAATAACCTACATGTTTTATAAATCTCAGTCAAATCGATTACAAACGGTTCTTAACCTCCAATTTGTGGTATTCGTTGCCACATTCTATTAACCGGTTGTCCATACATACATATATTTTTATTGCATAAGAACATACCCTCTCGCAAGTGAGCTGTGTTAAGGGTTACATTTAATGGATATACCTGAATAAAACATCTCTTAAATACATAACTGAAAAATTTTTACATTTTCTTATAAAAAACTTAGAATTACGGAATATTAAAACTCTTCAAGTGCAGGGATACATGAAACAAACTTATTTTTTTAATTAGATTTTTCCTAATCGATAAATATATATAAAGCTCAATTCTAAAATATCCCTCTACATTGGAAAAGGAGCTCGCTACATTTCGTCTCTGATAATATTTCAAAGTAAATGATAATATAATAAAATAATAAAATTTTCTTTCTAATGCGCAGGTTATATTGTAAAAAGTTAATATCCTGAAAAAATTAATTTAATTCAAAAATTTCCTAATATTTTGTAACAAAAGTTGTAAAAGACGAACATGTTAAAATTATGAAAAATATAAAGAAAAAATACACTCACATTATTCACTAGTTTATAATGTTAGTGGGATTCATTTCAATTATTTGTTAGTTGTTATGCTTAAGTTAAATTTTTTGCGTATTATGCTTGTCATTAAGTTTTACCTAGCAAGTCAATAAAGCCGAGTTATTATCATTCTGTGTTTTTTTATTCAACCTATTACAGCAACAATAAGCTATTCGCTGTCGCGGGCCGGATTGATGACACCGGCGGGTCGGATTTGGCCCGCGGGCCGTAGTTTGGAGACCCCTGCTCTAGATGTTGCTAAAGAAACGAGGGAAATTTCTCAAGTCGGGTAGATGAACTTTCTCCACACACCAGAGTAGATGGAAATGCAGAATAGAACGTTTCAGAGCCGTTAAATACGAAATCACTGGAATTCGAGAAGCTTTTAAAAATTTTCAGACATGCCTGCATCTGGTTTTTAGTGCTGCTTAAATTAGAATGCCTTGTAGCACAGATACTACTACTACCACTACACCACACCACGGTGCGTAGAGCGACGTCGCCCCTTTACAGTTTGGGAATGATGTGTGTGAAAAGTAATCTGATTTGGCTCTGTGGCGCTCAACAGTCATATGAGACCGGGACCTACGGCTTAAAGTGGATTCCGAACCACTACAAACATCCATGGCACCGCCAGGATTCGAACCCGATAACTGTGGTACAGAGAGCCAGAGCGTTAGCCACTCGGCCATCAGACCCCTTGAAGCACAGAGATTACGGATTCTTAATGCTGATAAATGTCTCGTATAATACCTTAGTCAGGGTAAATATTGCCACCAAAATTATGCAGAACGCCTCTGTAGACCTATCTACCGAAATTTCATTGACGAATTGTGTCACTGATTAATGAGTTGATTATCGTGCAAAGGGGTATGAAAAAATTGGATTCAGCAGAAGAATCAGTTAAAGAATTAGCAGTAGACCTCATTTTTAGAAGTATATGAACAAGAAGAAATAGCAGGCTTTTTGAATGAATGCACTACCAAAATTCCAAATGCAGATGATATAAAAAATAAAAAATATTTTTCAATGTAATACTGGACAGAGTTAACTCTTTATCAGAGAGATTTGAACAGTTAAAAGGATTCAATAACACATGCGGATATTTAAATGACATAAAACGTCTGTCAGATAATAAAAAAAAAAAAAGTAAAAGTAGCTTGCCAAGGTTTGGAGATTAAGTTAGATACCAAATATAATGGATGTGATCTCTTGACTGAAATCTTCCATAATTAAACATTGTCATAAACCTGATTATTCTGGTTACGAATATTTTTGTTTTGTTAGCAAGAAAATCTATTCAATTATGTAGTTCGGCTATTGCCTGTAGGAATACTTTCACAGCTGTTAAAACAAGATTCTATTTTTAACTTTTTCAAAATCGATTTAATTTTATGGCGCTTATAAACATATTTACAAAGTTCGTAGTTTTCCGATACTTTCCCTTTTTTTTTTGTGATTGTTTTTAATTCTGATTAAGTTTTCTAATTCTTTATTTCTTGTTTACATGTGAAGCAGGACTTTTATCACTATATATATGAACAATTAGAGATCTCTATTCGTGTTAGACGATCTACTTAAAGTTTCATACTCCATTCATTCATTTATTTCTTCTTTCGTCTTATCTTGTTTATCTTCTTTGAGTGCCAGATACTCTGAGCAACACTGCTTTTAGCAAAATTACACAGAAGTTATGGAATCTCTGAAATTTGATTGATTCTGGATAGTTAACAGAATTTGGCAATTTCTGTTTTTGATCTAAAAAATGTCAATTTTCTTTTTTAGGATGCAATTGAATAAATCAACATAAAGCAGCTTTTGGAAAGCATAGATTAAATTAAATGCTTTTTGTTTGTGCACATGAGCATTTACTTTAACATGTTTTGTAATTGTCCGATTAAAAAAATTCCGGCATCGAATGAGCGTTAACATATTAGTAAAAAAATAGTTAAATTTTCAAGTATTTTAAGCAGATACATTCATGAAAAAATAGCATTGGAATAGTTATATATTACGATAACAAACTGAGCTTTGATGATACTGTATTATATGGTAAAAAAATAAATTTAAATACTATTATTTGCAGTCAGTAAGGTGATCAAATCAAAAGCGATGCCGACATACTATGATGCTGGCGGGAATGGTTGAACCATGGCAGAAGACAGCGTCAATAAGGCTGCGATTGAACCAGAGAGAAGACAGAATGCTTATCATATTGGCTCCTTGATTCGTCATTTATTAATAATCCGAGATATAAAAGACAGCATCGATAATCAGAAGCACCATTCATCGGAAACGCAAAAATGGTTGTCCGAGTGATGGGAAATTAATCACTGAGTAGAAATAAAATAGTTTGGACAAAGTTTGATGTTACCAGTTTGAGGCCAACATAACTGTCACGGGATGATTATATAATTCAATAACCGGCTTGGTCCTCCTCCCACTGATAAGTAGTGGCCTGATGACCAATTGGCTAGCGTTCTGGTCGTTGATACCACACGCTTCAGGTTCCAATCCTGGCGTTGTCAGGAAAATTCGGAATCCACGTTAAACTGTATGTCCCGGTCTAATTATCCTAAAGTGTGCACAAAATGATCGTAGAGCGACAAACCAAAACCAAACCCACTGATATATACGGGATTCTTTGATTTGTTTATTTGCGTTGCTCTAAAGTAGGGGTCTCCAAACATTCCAGCCTTAGCGCCTTACTGTTTACTCCAGTAAGTACCAAGGGCCAAAACCGTTTTAATTCTTCTGCAATTATCTATAATTTCTAGACTAGTCGCCGAGTACGCTTGCTAAATTCGCTGATTCAATTACTACAATTACTATTGTGTGTATCGATACGACCGTGACACTTGGCGACATCTAGTGGTAAAATTGATCCACAACTACAAACTATTGTCAGTGAAAAATCACAATTACATAAATCTCATTAGTATTTTTTTACAAGTGGATACCTCGCGGTTTCATTCGCATTAATTTAGCTTTTCCGTTCCGGAGGGATTTTCATGATAAAAATCATAGGTTGGATTCAGGATATATACATTCCAAACATCGATATACATACATATGCGATACTCTTTACCCCAACATAACTACCGAGGGTAACTACGGGATGTTCACTAATTTATAATGTTAGTGGGATTCATTTCAATTATTTGTTAGTTATTAGGCTTAAATTAAATTGTCTGCGAATTATGGTTGTCATTAACCTTTACCTAGCAAGTCAATAAAACCGAGTTATTATCATTCTGTGTTTTTTTTATCCAACTTATTGCAGCAACAATAAGCTATTTGCTGTCGCGGGCCGGATGGATGACACTGGCGGGCCGGATTTGGCCCACGGGCCGTAGTTTGGAGACCCCTGCTTTAAAGAAGTGGTTTAGTATGGCTCTGCGAAGGTTTTTGCCAATTTGTAAAAGGAGGGCCTTATTATTTTCACTAATACGTAATATTTTATTTGTTTATATTAAAGGAATATAGAACGTTTGAAAAGCAACTCTTCCCCCTCTCCCATCGGCGCTGACCTTGACCGTCAGCAACCCGCGTTATGTTAACCATTGCGTTTTCGCAATCATTTCTCCTCACGTTCTATTTCCATTTTATTTTTAGATTATTTCTTTCTGTTTACTTTTATTGATCTCGTATCTGTTGCCTCAAAACCCAGGTCCCCGTGCCAGTCCAGTAAACATCCTGTCTGTGGGGGTGTCTGGCAGGGGTGAGATGACGAGAGAGAAAGGAATGTAAGAAAGAGGGAGTTGAACCACTGTAACCAAAGAGAAAGGTTGTGTGGCCAGCCCATCCTCGAGTGTGATGGCTGCCTAAATAAAGGAGATTAATTAATACAGTCCACATCAAGTGTTTTGTTTGAGTTTATTTGTGTGTGTGAGTGAGCTGTCGAACAGTATCTATTTCTTAAACTCTGCTTCTTAATTATTTTTATTTGTTTTTTTTTTATATATTTATAAAATAAATATATAAAAACCTTCCTCATTCTTTTTATGGATTACTTCAAAACTTTGTATATCTCTTTCTTTTAATTCTTTATATATACTTATACAAATAAATATGAACGTAAATATGTATGTAAATACAAATATGTGTGTAAATAACTAAAAACATTTTTTTTTTTTTTTTTGCTCTCATACCAAGATTTTTCTATGTATAATTTATTTTCAAAGTGTTTCCCGTACAGTTCATATTTGATCTAAAATTTTAACGAGTTTTTTTTTTTACGGCAGGATTTAGGAAAAGTGTTTGAAGGTTATTATATTGACCCCGGCACTTAAAAAGAAACTCAAAATTTCACGAAACCATTGACAATTACGAAGGACACTTAAAGATGTACATAAACAAAATTCAACTGAGTCGTCCTGCTTCTGTCACGGGAAAAGGACTAGCCCATAGGTTAATATTAAATGTGTGTAAAGTAAAAATAAAATAAACTGCATTTAAATGATTAACTAAAAATGGTAAATTACTCATACACTCATTTACAAAAAAATAAGGTAAAATCAAAAATATTATTTTGCCCTGCCAAAAATAAGTACATTTTTATAAAAAATACGCAATATACATAAAAAGTAATGTTGCGTCACAGTATGTAGAGATACCGCCAAACGTTTATTTCTGTCACAGAATTTAATCGGTCACATTGCGCAAGCGAGGGCTAAACAGACCGGGACCTACAGTTTAAAGTGGATTACGAACCACTAACAAACATCCCAGCCATGATTCGAACCTGAATCCTGTGACACCAAATGCCAGAACGCTAACCACTTGGCTATCAAGCCGCATTTATTATTAATAATAATAATAATAATAATAATAATAATAATAATAATAATAATAATAATAATAATAATAATAATAATAATATTATTATTGTTGTATTATTGTTGCTATTGTTGTTGTTGTTATTGTTACTACTATAATAAAAGCAGTTCTATCTCATGGAATGTGGGACGGAAGCAGTTTCTGTTTGGATGCAGCACCAATAAGTAGAAGCCTGACTTGACTCCGCATCGTTGAAAAATGAGGGCAGGGACCTCCAGGAAAATTTTTGTGGAAATTTCCCCGCATTTGCGTATGGTATGGGAGAAAACCATAAAACATCCACCAGGCAGTCTGACTAACGAGGACAGATCACTTACGCCATCGAGTCTCCTCGTTTTTTTAAACAGTGCCTACAATAAAGCCACCAGCTGATGGAACCTCAGACTTAATGCTCACCAACGACGCTATTTTATCTTTTATGCTTCCAATGCCAAGTTTACTAATTTCAATTAAGCAAATTTATTATGCTGATGATAATTAATGCTGTTAAGGCCGACTCGTGGTTCAGTGGCAACGCGAGGAGCTGGTGAGCATTAGGGGGATGTTCAATCCGGTTATAGACACGGTTTCAAAAACTAGGAGACTCTCGATGGCGTTTGTGATGTTCAGCATCTTGCCTCGTTAGTGAGAATACTTGGTGGGTGTTTTCCGGGTTTTCTCCCCTACGATACGAAAATGCATCGTAGTTTCCCTAAAAGTTCTTCCGGAAGGCACTACTCTCCTTCTTCAGCGACACAGAGCTAAGCTAGGCTTCTTCGCTACGGGTGCTTGTCATAACAGAAACTGCCCCCTCCTTCTATGAGAACACATTTGTTCTTGGACTTGGTCTAGATGTTGATGTCTACCAAGCGAACATAAGAAACCACAATAAGAATAAGAAACAATTATATAATAAGAGAAGAAAAACAATGGTGTTCATTTTTATTTCAGAAAATTGAAATTATCTTACATCTGAAACAATGAATTCTTTCAAGACTCATTGCCATTCATGCCATTCAATTATCAGATGATAAAGACATTGAATCTTACCTCGAGCAATATGACACAAGTGGTTTTTATTATGATTATTATTGACTTAGAATTTGAATTCTGTGGAGGTATTGGGAAGGATTTAAGAGTTAAAAGAGGAAAAGATTCTTAAAAATACATCATGCATTGTAATTTTTACTTACATGATTTTAGAACAAAAAAGATCTTTCTAACTTCTTTCACCCAAACAATAAGTTAGTCTTCCTTTCCAAAACAAGCATTTTCACACCCATCGTATTTTGTAATGACTGATTGAAAACGAAATCTCAACACCAAGAAGAAATCAGTTCAGAGAAATGTAATTTAGGCAAAGCATTTGCTTAAGCCACATATTTCTTTGATTATATAATATTTTCTAAGTTGCAGGTTAAAGCATGCGTGGACGACCGTTTCAAATATGAAATGCTTTTTTTTTTTTTCTTTCTAGTGCAGCTGGCACACACTCAGACAGCTTGGCCTTGGATGCCTTAAGGCAAGTGCTGCACAGACGTTACTCACTTTGCATTACCCAGGGGGCGCGTGCAACTTGAAGATAAGCCACGGACGCGGAGTAACAATGCCCCCGCAACGCTCTACGATCATATTAGACACCGGGACCTACAGTTTAAAGTGGATTCCGAACCACTACAAACATCCATGGCACCGCCGGGACTCGAACCCGAAACCTGTGGTACCGAGCGCCAGAGAGCTAGCCACTCGGCCATTCAGGCCCCCTCAAATGTGAAATGTTGATGCAATAATAATCGCTGTAAACTCCATGATTTTTAGTATAAGCTTGAAAACTCTCATACACTGTGTCGCACAGGTGCTGTGGCCTGTAGTGGATGGAGAGGGAGGGAGTTCCATGCTTGTTGCACTAGGTCACCCAAATACGCAACATTCCGTGTTCGTTGTAGATGATGCTGGATTTGACGTCCAATAATGTTCCATAAGAGGTTGATGAGAGAAAGATCTGGCGATCTCGCTGGCCAAGGCAACATGTCGACTCTCTCTGAAGCAGTGGTCTACAAGCTTTTAGATTGCATAGTCCCAAAGACGAAAATAATTACGTGTTACACCCATATACTATATATATATATATAAATCTTAAGATTCGCTTCGCTTAAGCGCTCTCTTAAAATTTTGACTTAGAGGTCAAGAAAATATAATGTAACAGTCTAAGAAAGCTCAATAGGTCATACTAAACTATAAAAAAAACTTTATATATAATAGCAAATGTATCCGAAGTCAAATTTCCATATATTAATTATTTATTAATAATTTTTACATTGCACTCATTTGCTTAAGATACATATAAATAAAAATAATAAAACTAAAGAGTATCGACCAAAAATTAAATTTCTGTAAAAATGAGATGAACAATTTATAAATTAAAGTTCAAACTTCATTTCACATCCTTGATTACATCATTTATGCCAACTTTAATATACCGATAATTATTCGATAAAACTAAACTAGGAAAAATGCCCCCTGCTTCATTAAACAATGAATTATTCATTGTAAAATATTTATTTTGCAATCTTATATTAATTAAACAAGAATATCTAAATGATAAATTACTAAGATTATTTAGCAGGTAATATTTCGTAACAATATGAAATTCAGAATGTGCATTAAAGTTTCTCAGTTCTGGCTAATCGTAACTGTCACTATGTAAGTCATAAAATTATACGACTATAGAAGTAAAATAATATCCTAACAAAAAATTAACAGCTAAAACTTCTTATAATGCCAATGGTAATGATAATAATTTAAAATTGAAAAATAAATTTCAAAATTTGAGTAATGTAAATGATGTTGATGAAAATTCTGATATTAATGTTACCACTGTTAGAATACCACCTATTATGGTTAAGTCTATGGAAAATTTAACTTTAAAAAAATTTGATGAAGCTTTGAGGGAAAAGTCCCTATCAAATTATCGGGTGAAATGTTAAAAATGTTCCCCTCCAGCGAAGACCAACATCGACTAGAAATAGCTAGTTATTTAAGAAACAACAATACTGAATATTTTGTAATTACCCAAAAATTCAAAGACCACTGAAAGTAGTAATTAAGGGATTACCCAAAAATACTCCTGAGGGGGAAATCAAAGCTGCTCTCACTGAAAAAGGAATTGTGGCGGAAAAAGTTGTGCAACTAATTAAAACCAAAACTAAGCAACCCTTGCCAATTTTTCAAATAACACTCACTAAAAATGAGAAAAATAATGAGATATTTAAACTCAATAGACTTCTTTCCCCTTACGGTTATTATTGAAAAATACAATAAAAGACCCATAGCACTACAGTGCTTTAAATGCAACTTTTTTCATCACAACTCAACTAATTGTGGTTTTAAAGCACGTTGCTTAAAATGTGGCCTTGAACATTCACATAAAAATGTAACATCAAAGAAAAGATTGAAGTACCTACCTGCGTTAAACGTGGGGGAAAGGGCATCTTGCCTCATGGGGGGGGTTGCAAAAATTCCCAAAAATAAATATAAATTCCAATAGAGAAGCAACTCGTCCAAAAATTAATTCTACCAGACAGGTTTCTGCTAATTTAAGTTTTGCTGCAGCACTCAAAAATTCTTATCCACAAACTGCTAATATCCCTGGTTATAATCTTCAAAATCAAATCTTCAATCCTCAAACCCGATTGAATCCATTAATAAGTGTTGATGATATCCAAATTTTTCAAAAGCTAGCTATCTGATGCGAGAATTTCTCTCTATATTTACTAATCTGGAGGGTCTTGATGGCCTTCTCCAAAAAGTAAGTACTGCTCAAACTAAAGCAGATAAACTCAGGCATTTGTTAATGGCCTGGCGTCTCAATCTTTTCCAAATACTTCGTGATGATTCAATCGGCTACTGGGCTTTGCATTTGCTACTGGAATGCTTGTAGTTTAAAAAATAAACTTTTGAATTTGATGTTTTTCTTCATAACTATAAACCAGACATTGTACTACTACAGGAAACACTTTTAAAATCTGATCATTCTCCTAATTTTTCTGGTTACATTTTCTATTGCAATGACGGACCACAGAGTCTTGTCTCTGGTGGCACTGGTATTTTAATAAAGAATAGTATTCCACACACTCATGTTCCGTCTCAATTCTCCGTGCAATTAAAACTACTGTTGTATCTCTCAATTTTCCAAATTTTCCATCTTTGACAATTGCTTCTGTTTATGTTCCAAATAATGTTGCTTCCTCTAATTTCATTCATGATCTAAATGTTCTTTTTTCCTATAGCAGTAGCAGCATTTCGGCTGGTGATTTTAATGCTAGACACACTCAGTGGGGTTGTTATAATAGAAATAATACTGGTAGACAATTAGCTGCTTATGCTCTTAACACTGATTTTGATATTCTAGCTCCTAATTCTCCTACAAGATTTAGTAATTATTCTGCCTCTACTATTGACCTTGCAGTCACGAAATATTTTCATTTTAACTACACCATTTCCTCTCTTAATGTAAACA
>BPLR01008012.1:0-27537 GCA_021605095.1 Caerostris extrusa | reverse complement strand
GTCACGCACAATGCTGCATCATTGTTAAAAATACACATTTTAAATAAAAAATCTTTTTTTTCATGTTTCTGGTTAGTTTCTTTCTTCCATAGTTAGAGAATGAAAAAAGTTAAATTCTAAGGAAAAAGATTTTTGTGTAAAAGTCTTGTTGTAACTAAATTTTTATTAGTCTATTTTCTTTAGCACATTTTTTCCTGAACTACAAAACACATTGAAACCCACCTAAGCATTGGTCTTTTGTCCAAGATCAGAGTTTAAAATTGATATGTATATTGTAGAAAGATGCTGTAACCAATGAAATAAACCAAAAGCACAGTTTTTAAATACATATTTTGAGGTAAAAATTAAAAACATTCAATTAATGAGTTGGCTGTTTTTTCAAAACTTGTTTTTATGTATTTAGAAGTAATTATTCACTTATGAATGAATAGGACTTTTTCCCTTGTAACGACAAAGTAAGTAAAATAATGGTGTGTCAAATTTTATTTATTATTTTCTCACATTAGGGATTGAGATGTTTAATGTAATTGTCCAATTTTTGTGATTTTAATTGTACCATATTTAATCCGGACGGATTTTACTTAATTGTAAGATTAAAATTCAAATTAATCCAGGAATCTTAAATTATATAATTTAATTATTGTTGGATTGATGTTTGTAATTCTGTATTTATCCACGTTATTTTAAAACTGAGTAACTTCATTTTGAAATTGTTCAACATTGCTTACATAAATATTTTTAATTATATTTATTTATCCCATAAATATTCGCTTAATTCCCAATCATTAATAAATGGGTAATTATTCTATAATATAATATCCAGTGTGGAATGTTTTAGGAGGATAATAAGTTTATTCAAATTTGCTTGCGCCATTTAGAGTATTTTTATCATAAATTTAGGGAAGTAAGGAGAAAAATATACTGAACGACAACTTCATGAATGGGCTGACCAGCTCATGCAGCGAATAATACTGAATATAAACTTTTTAAAGGTAATAATACCCTTTTTTTTTTAGATAATTTGAATGATATATAAGTATATATAGATAATACCATAAAATAAACCCTCACAACAGCAGTACTTATAATTTTCAAAGGCACACAATACAGATGTTTGTATGTTAAAAAGCAATTATAAATGTGTCGCAAGTTTTATATGTATAATTGTGTGAATAACTAAACGAATTTAAATATAAAAAATTATTTGTAAAAAATCTTTTTTCCTATTCACCAGCCTTATATGCATCTTCATTTTTTAAAGATCTTCTTGAAGTTTAGTAAATAACGTGTTAGAAAATCTGATTTACTTGAATAAAGGAACTTCTATTTCATGCTTCCTATGAATTTTGTAAGCTTGACAGGTATAATAAAAAATTATAAGCATTAAATTATTAAAAATTATATTGAAATTATGTTTTAATTTGAACATATTTTCTTTTATTTTAATGTATATATTAGAATTGTTTTTTGTGTACAGAGTATTAGAAAATCCGTGTTTTAAAATTATATTTAGAGATGTATAATTTAATTTATAATTTTCATTTACTTTATGTGATATTAACACTTTTCTTATAGATATTTTTTAAAATATACCTCAGAGGCAGATCTGGCCGAAGAAGTTCAACAACTTGAAAAGGTCTCGTCCATATAATGCATTTGATTTACAAAAACTTGGCAATGATGTTCTAAACCCAATCACTGTGATTTCCAAGCACCAGAATATCTTTATTTTTTAAAAATATATATGTTGTATGGTTTGTCATTGTAATATTTATTGTTTTTGCGCATAAAAACCCAAAACTGGTTGTACTAATTTTAAAATATACAATTAAAACAGAGGTACTATTATAATTTAAAACTGGTACATATACACTCTGTATTTTATTTCAGTGTTGATACCATTAGTTATACATATAATCATCTGTTACTCTTAAATGGTGAACAGGAAGATACTCCTTTGTAGTCAAACATTTCAAGGGCCCGCGGGCTTTGACCAAAAAAAGTTGTTCAGCAAAATAGTTTTGCCTTACAATTTGTGTTAAAACTAAAATTTTGTGTGCTGAATTGCTAAAAATGTTGCAAAAATACGCCATGAATTCAAAATTCCATCAAAACACAAGCATATGAATGATATAAAGTCTTTTAAAGAAGTGCTGTGGTATGGCAGTTGATTTTCATTCTAAGTTATTCTTCAAAATGCTACAATAGACAAAATCAAGAAATTGGTTGTCAAAAATCATCGTATGGATAGTAGAGAATTGGTTCAAGAGATGAACATATCTTTTAAACTGCTAATAACCTATTGACTGATATTTGACAGGAAACACGCTTGTTGCACGATTATGGGTTGAAAGAATTGAATGTTTCAAAAAAGGTTAATTTCAGAAGCAGACTCTACTGCTATTGATTTTTCAAGCACATTTCATACAATCATAGTTATACAGCTATCCAGACACCACTTATATGCTATTGCTGTCATGTAACTTTTTTTTGCTATTCCCTTAAGTTAAAATTACCAGTTTGAAAGTCATATTTTTACTCTTGATTCCATGAAAATAAATTTGCTGATGAATTTATATGTATCACCTCAACCAATTTAATGAAAAATTGTTCATTTAAATCGTGTTTCGTTCAGTTGTATTGCTTGATGGTCCTGAGATTGCAGAAATATGACAACAAATTTGATGAATAAATCTCGATTTTTGTGTGTTATTTAATTTTGATACTTTTATAAATGTATGTATTATAAGAAAAATATCAAAGTAAAGATGTCTTTTATATAAATTTTTACTTTATTTTTTGTTATGTCAAATAAATATATTTATTTTATGTAAGTTCTTAGGTTTATATCAAGTAACATTGTGTTCAATCCTCTGAGGTTCAGACTTAAACGTAATCATACAAATTCTTTCGCTGCCAATTGAGCAGCAGAGACTTATAAATAAACTCAAGGATCAGCGTTCCTCTTGATCAAATAATAGTTTTTATAGAGTTATTATTGCACCTAGTAAAGTCAACATTCTACAGCGTCCTGTTTATATGTTTAAAAGTTCTTTACAGGTATGTTTTAAATTAAAATCACAATATTTTTCCTGTTATGCTTTAATATATTTGCATCATTTTTTTATTGATAAATCATAGTTAGTTTTTAATTAAATTTAATATTACATTGAAAAAAATAAATTATTTCTAAACAAATTATTTCAAATTTTAATTTATGTGTAAAAAGGTTTGAAATAATGTATTTGTAGGAACTCACAAATAATACATTATGTAATGTTTATTTCCAGGCCTCTCATGGTTGTCTAACTTGCCTTTTATTATTATACATAATTTTCTTAACATTCTTATTAAATCAAACTTCTGCATTGTTTTTACCTTTCGTTTGATCAAATATCAAATTACATTTTTAATAATTATATTATATTAACAAGCTATACCTCACATAAATATTCATTTAAAAAGCCTTAATTAAATAATTACATTTTCTTTTTTTTAATTTAAAAAATTTATAATTTATTTTTCTGAATTGGATGTGTAATAGGAATTAGTGATGATGTTTAAAATTCGTAAATAAGTTTTGAAATGAAGTGAGGTTCAGCTCAAAGATGATTTTGAATCTCTTACAAGGCCACAGGTATAGAAATTGCAGTCAAGAATGCGTGATAAAATCAACTATGCTGTAAATATGCAGATAGTTATTTAAAATGTAAGGCATTAGTTTAATGAAATTAAATGGAATAGGGTTGAATCAAATTGTAATGCTTAGTATGTTAGACTTTACAATGTTTGTGAATATAAAAGCTATGTTTCATAAGATGTATGAAATGATTTTTATTAAATATGTGTTCTTATTTTTAATTAGGTAATGAATTGCGAATATAAAATTCTAAAATTAGTCTTAACACTTTTTTATATTTTGTAGCAAATAAACTTTTGATTGAAAATGAGTATAATTATTAATTTATTAAATTAAAAGTGGTGTGAATGTTTCTGGTGTTATCGTTTATTTTAACTGTTGTGCTGGAAATTATTATTTGTGATTAATCAATTGCTGTATAAGTTAAAAGTTTTGTTCTAAGATATATTTTCCTTGAAAATTGTAAAAATAGTAGAAAAATTGTACTTCTTGCATTTTTTTTTTTTAAATCATTGCAAAAAAAAAAAAATAGTAAACAATTAATATTCTAGTATACATTATGTCAGTTATGCATGTATAACAAAATTCTGTGATTCAAATTACAAAATTTCAGATTACAAAATTGTGTTTATTTAATTTTTTTTCCTTAATATTAATATTTTTTAACACCAGAAGAAGGTTATATAGCTTAAATATTTCAAAAATTGCTTATATTATTAGTTTATATGCATTTATTTTCTATGTAATATTAAAATTGTTAAATTTTAGGCAAATTGTTTGAAAGGTGTAACAAATAAACCTTAATTTAAGTTTTTTCATATGTCTATCTTAAGAATATATATTATATATTTCAGAGAATAATGGATTAAACAAATCATGAAAAAAAAAAAAGTACTTTTTTTTTTTTTCTTCTAGGTTAGAAGATGCTTCAGCAAAGTTGACTTGCCAAATATTTTGTTTAAACAATGAGCTAAAAACTTAATATTTAACTATTGTTTCATCTTTGATAACTCTTTTTATTTTTATGCCAATTATAAGTATTATTGAGTTATTTTCCATTATTAACCTCAAGTTTGTTGGTGTTTTAACTATTTATTCCTATTTGTGTTTCATATGATAATTTTAAGAAATAATTTGTAAATTATATTTGTTAATAGAAGGAATTAGCATTTTTAATAGTAAAATATTTTTAAATTATTAAAATAAACTATATATAAAAAGATATCAATTTTGTGCCCTCCTGTTTTAACCTGATTATATTAGTATGGATTTATTTTTCTGAATAGAACTTCTTTTTATATTTTTGAATTGAGTTTTATAATAAATTGAAAATATACATGAAAAAAATAAATGTACTATTCAATAAGTAAGTTTAATAAATGTGCTTGTTTATTTTGAAAATTATTCTTTTATTTAAAGAAACAACACATAACATGAAATATGTTTTTATTCATTTTCCTTCATCCTAATATCATGTTACTTTTAAAGATTTGGCTTATTTTATAAGCCTGTTTTTTTTTTTTTTTCCAGGATTAGAACTCTTTCTGTTCCATTTTCTTATAATTGTTAATTTTGTGTATGAAACATTTTTGTTTAAAAAGTTCATAATTTTTAATTTCTTAACTTTTCCATCTCTGTAAATTAAAAGTTAAGTAGTAATATATAAATTAATCATTAATGGGAATTATTTTTCCTTTCCCTGCATGTTTCATGTGAAATTAGCAATTTATTTTATACACTTCTTATAATAAATTGCAAGTATGAATAAATTTACTATATTGTTTCAATAAATTTGTTTGTTTTTCAGAATATTGTTCTTTATTAAATGCAATGAAATGGCATTATAAGAATCAGTTTTAACATTTTCATCATTAATATGTAAAGGTTTTTAAAACTTTTTAACTAATCTGTTTTTAAAGCTATATCACGAATCTTAAAAAATTAATTCAGGTATTGTAAAATCTTTTTTCTTTCATAGTTGTTATAACAGTACAATAAATGCTCATTTAATAAATATTGCTCCATATAATCTGAAATGTTTAAATAATAAAAGTTGCACAAATTATATGTAAATAATAATTAATTTAAACAACATTTTGAAACGTTGCACGAAAATAAATCTATAAAATACATACATATTTTTAATGAGTAATGAAATTGTTCACTAAAGATATGTCAATTCAAAACAAATAAATAGCAATCTAGTTATTAGTAAAGTACTTTTTTGGAAAATTATTTTTTGCGGTGCATTAGCTTATTATTTAGTTTATCACGTTAGCTTATTATTTGACTTGAGAATAATCCAAACGATCTTGAATTTGAAATAATATTGAGAGAGTGGGGGGAGGGGATATTCTTTTCTTCAAATTAAGCTTAATGTTTATAAATCAATAAGCAATAAAAATATAAAAAATAATCATTTAGAATCATATAATTCCGAATAAATCTGATGAAACGATGAGGAATTAGGGCGCATTATGAAACGGGGTTAACAGCAATTAAAAACTATAAATTTAATTTAAATAAATTAAATTATTTTTTTAGATTAGACTAGAATCTCGTACTAAGAAGAAATGTGTTTAGATGTAATTAAAATGCATGCAAAAAAGCGGTCTTATGAAGCAACAGTACTACACTATAATCTAGTGCAGTGGACTCCAAAGTGAGATAATCAAAGGTACTTGTGGATATATGCAAAGACGTAGGCTCATGATCCCTTGCGAATGTATGATCGTGTATCAAGTAAATGCGAAGGTTCTCTCATGGTCGCCATGTCGGGTTCCAGTGTCTGAGGAGTAAAATCTAAATTTGTAATTTAATTTAAAAGTCTATTGTATTAAATAAATGAAATTATTTATTAAATATCTATAATAGTAAGAGGAGAAGCGATAAAAACAAAAAAATTTTGGAGTTAGTTGCTCTAGTGCACGAAAAAAAAATAAACCGAGTTAACTATTTTTTTGAAATATATTTAAAATTCTTTCTGAAATGAAAGGTAAAGTTTTTGTTTGTTTGAGCTCTTTTTGTTTAATATGTGCAAATTACTCACAGTGAAAATTTACATTCAAAGCTAAATTTAAATTTATTTTCCAAAAAAGAACATGATTGACAGTATTGCTACAAATTCGAAAGGTGCAGTGCTAAGTTATAAAATATTCTAAAATTTTAAAGCCTTTATAGAGGCATTAAAGTAAATATGAATATGCATTAAATATATGAATTGTGTATTAATTAAAAACAATTTTTAAAAACTAGAATGTTTTTAAAATAGTGATTAAAAATAACTATCTTCCACATAAAAATGCAACAAAAATAAATTTATTACTAATTAAATTATTGACAAATTTCTTATTTACATACCGCACATTACAAAAAAAAATTATTCATCAGGCATATGATGTTTAGTACTATCGTGTATTACTATCATTATAAAATTAAATTTATTTGTTTCACATCATTTAAACAAATACGATTATTATAATTACCCACAATTTTGTAAAAAAAAAGTATTATTACATTCTTTGAAAATATACAATTCGAGGATACACCTACGAAGTTTCTTTTTAAATTCGCTGGAAGTTTTAAAATATCAAAATGAAGAATATAAAATGAAAATAAATACATTAAGAAATGTTATTTTTATTCCGTTAAAATAAAACAGGTTCATAATGATTATGCAAATTAAAATAATATATTCAAAATAATTTAATCAAAAGAGAGATGAGTAAATTATTTCATAATAAAAGTGAGAATTATTCATTTATTAATTGATAATTTGCATTTGAAATGTGTATGCTTCTAAAATCGTAATCTACAAAAGGTTCCAGAAGTTGAACACCAACTGGTGTTTAACAAATATATGAAATTTGAGCGTACTGAAAATTACATTAACTAAAATTTATATCAAAAGCAAACTAGATAGTTAAAGAAATAGACGGAACTGTTTTTAAAAGAAAATGGGAAAATGTCCAAAGTTATACTTAGTGAATATTGCCGATTACAGAACATTAAATCAATATAACTCTCATGAAATAAATTCGTTTAATATAAGTTATTAATTTTATAAGAAATATATTATTATTTAAAAGAATCAGTGTCAATAACCATTCAAAAATGGTTGAAATTTGAAGCACGAATGGTCTTGTATACTTAACTAACTGAGAAATAAAAATCTGCTAAATATTTTATATAATAATCTAAATATTTTTATAAATTGGCAGTAGTTTAACTGAACGTGATTTATATAATCGTTTTGAAATTGTAACAATCTTCACTTAGAAGCAATTATTTTCCTACTAACCGCAAATTCCATATGATTTGAAAATAGACATTTCCCTGACAATGTTGTTATTGGATTTATTGTAATATGAAGTGAAAATAAATAATACATGGAAATTTCCATCTACAGTCTTTTCTAACAAATGTCACAGGGTGTAATTTCATTCTAACAAATTTCGGTTAATTCAAGAGCTCTCGCTGTAATCTGAGAAGGGTAAATTACTTTTCTTGTTCTCAAGCATGTCTTTCTTGTTACCTTGCTATCGTACAACAGAAAGCTAAGCGTGTCATATGATTATGGGTTGAAATAAATTTAAATCAGTTATAAAAATAATACTGGTAAGAAATCGGTTTTCAGTCACTTTCAGAAGATACATATATGTTATCAGTTTTTTATTTATACCTTGTATGAATGATAAACTCAGATATAAATATTCCCTAATTATTTATAAATAAATTACTTTCAGTTCATATTTAATAAACATTTTTATAAGGCATATTTTCATAAGATATGTTTATCTATTAGTATCTAAAGTGAAGGTATTATATTTTTTTAGATAACTTTTATCATATCTGTGTTTTATTCGGTAATGCAAAAAAAAAGGCCAATGAAACATGAGAGTTTTGAAAATTGAAGCAACACTAAAGACAAATTTAAGAATTAGATATTTTCTAAAGAAATACTATTGAATATTATTTATTGCAAACACTGTTTCAAAATACATATTTTAGGTTTAGATTTTCTTTATAGGGTTTAACTTTTTGTAACGATGTAAAAGGAAAATTGGATAATGAAATTTAAACACAGCAAAAATAAAAAAAAATTAGTCTATTTTAATGAAATAGATTTTTTTTTTATTAAAAAGCATATATAAATGCTGTTTTTATTTATGTGTAAATGATTTATAAAGTTTAATTTAAATTCAACAAAAGACACTTTGTACCTATTTAAAATATTGAAAATATAATATAAAATATGTACTTTTAACTTCTTATTTTTATGCTGGGAAAATAAAATCTGAGATATTTACAAAATAGAAAATAGATTTATCAAATGAGATAAACTTCTACTCATTTTATAAATTCAAATAGAAATCTATAGATTTCTTTCTAATCTTATAAAGGAGATAAATTTCTATTTTATATTTTGATATATTTCTGATTCTATGTTTCTGACAATTTCTAGAAAAATGTACAAGCCGACTACTATATACATATATATGCAAGTTTTCAATTCCACTTTTTTTTCTGCAACATGATTTTAACTGAAATAATGAACAAAATACAATTTTCCAACATATTTTACGCAACTATTTCATTTTCTATTGTCATTCATTCCAAAAAAACCATTGTAAGATTAATCGAAATTAATAAAATGCACTTAAATTGTTAATTCATTCGTTAATAATTCATTGTAAATCATTCATTCGTTAATAATTCATTGTAAATCATTCATTGTATAATAATTACTATGCCATTAGATGAACTGAAAAGTGAATAGCACACAACAGATGAATACTATGATCTATTTGACACACATGAAATAACATTCTTATAAAATGTTTTTGGAAAATTGACGTGAAAAAGTAATCAAACTAAAAATAGCATCAACATAACTTCACATTTATAGAAATTCTGAAATGATTAATTTTTGCATTATAAAATTAATATTAAATAAACATTGCTTTTGAAAAAAATAGCACTGTAAAAAAATATACTACAGTAACTATACTATAGTAATTTAGTTACTACAGTAATTAGTTATTTAAAATATAAATTTGATAAGAATATTGAGGAAATTTGGTATTAAGTAAATTAAGATAACTATAAAGTTATTTTGAATAATGTCACAAAAATACTAAATTTTAAATCTTATCATCCCAGAATTTATTTTGAAACTTTTTGAATCTACATTTATTTAAAAATTCGCTTCTTAAAAAATTGTTTAAAGGACATTTAATTTTTAAACATTAATATTTCTATATTAAAAATTATGAATATATTATAATAATATTTGTTTTTATATATTAGAATAATATTTATTTTTATATATTAGAATAATATTTGTTTTTATATATTAGAATAATATTTTGAAATATTTTCATTAAAAACGATTGTTTAGAGTTTGGATTCTAGAATCTTGCGATGTTTTTGAAAAAGTCATTGATTTTAAGCCCATTGATGTAATCTATGTTCATTTAAATACTCTTTAATTTATTTAGTGCTGCAAAAGGGCCTGATGGCGAAGTGAAAGTTACTCGGTGCTACAGATTTCGAGTTCGAGTCCTGGGGTACCATGGACTTTTGTAATAGTTAGGAATCCACTTTAAGTCGTAGATTCCGGTATAATATGACAGTTGGGAATAAGGTTGACAACCCTACCCCGTAAAAGTCAGCGTCACGGAGCCAAGTCAGACTTCTACCTACGGGTGCTCCATCGCAAGAGAATATGGCCCTCCTTCCATGAGACTGCACGGGTTCTTGGACTTGGTCTAGATGCTGCTGTCTACCAAGTGGGACAAGGAACAACAGTACTGCAAAAATTCCACAAGGTTTTTATTTCCTTAATTATATATATTTTTAAATAATATGAATAATTTTGCATGATTAAGATACTCCTTAGATGCTATTTTAGAGAACTTTTAATTTAAAAGATATTTCATAACATAGAGGAGAAGTATTTCTTACATTTATGAATATGAAAATTGATTTTTCTTTAAAATAAGTAATACTAATGGAATCCATTGCAATAGACAAAGGGATAGTATTAAATGTAAGCAAGTTTTTGCATACAGCTTATCACCAATTCGGTATTTTTCTACCTAACACTCATGAATACAGCACACATTGTACTTGCGTTTATATATCGCATTGGTGATTATTTATAGTGATATTCACATTAATGAGCGATATGATCGATTGCAGGTCATTGGTGAGCCCAAAACCAAGATGGTATAAAAGTGACGAAATGCAGATATTCTGCTTTATATGTATATTATATTCAGTAAAAGAGAAGCCACTTCTATTTAAAAAAGAAATTTATCTGTGAACAACATCAATGAATGCTCATGTATGATGTTTATCATAAAAAATTTGTTCTCTTATTTTAAAGAGAAAATAACAATAATGATTGAAAAATAATAAATCATATTTCCTTAATAAAACTTAAGAGATAACAAAATTTATCCTTTTCAGAGACAAATAATAAGTTCAGAACAGCGCATGAAATTATGTGATTATATATGTATATATACCACAAAATAAATGGCGGCAATCTGAATATTCATTAAAAAATTTATTGCATGTAGATTATAAAATTATTTTTTTAGTACTTAATAAAATATGAATACATTGTTTATTACTAACATATAATTTTGTACTGCTTTCGTGCATTTAAACAATTCGAGTTATAAAAAAAAATTTGAAAATAAACGTTTGTTGCAATACTGAAAAAATAATAGATGCTTGAATTAAGTCTGAGGATTATAATTTAATTCAAAGAGAGTAGACAAAATATATTAGGCTGTTGGTTGTATATTTGGTTAGCGTTTTTTAAAAAAATTTACGATTTTAATTAATTGTAGAAATTGAGATGTATTTATAAATATACTTTTATATGATTGAATATATTTATAGTCCAACCAAAAATTTTGTTAAAAGATAAACAACCAATTTAAAGGCGGAATATGATAAATCCATTGCTTGTTAGGGGTGATAGTCAGATATATGTGGCTCAAAAGATTTTTGGCAAATAAAAGATCAATAACTACTGCGAAATTTTTTTTACGTCTAATTTTTCTTTAATATTATGTAACTTCAAATTTTAAAAATTAATATTATGTTTTTGTGTAATTAAACCCCTCTGAAAATAACTTTCTCCGCCATTTCATTCTGTTTGAATTTATCTTCCGTGCTGCGTGTTAAATTTTCCACACAATCAGTGGTCTATATTATTTTTTTATTACTACAGTTCAATGCAATGAAAGGGAATATTTTAATTATGATAAAATAAGCTCCATTCCGAAATTAAAAATTAAAACTACATACTCTAGAAATTATCGTTGTTTTAGTATGTTAGTTATACAAATGCAAAAATTAAAAAAAGGACTTTTCGCAGATTACAAATAAAAGTTCTACATTTCAAATATTCTAACTTTATGAAAAATAATGTTAAGTCCATTTAATTATCAGATTAATTGTTCATATACTATACTGTCTATCATATACTATGTCATTGTTAATTAATTAATTGTTCATATACTATGTCATCTATATCTACAATTATTAGAACTTAAAAGAATTTATACATTATTATTAATGAATTTACTAATTTTTATTATTATTAAGAATATAAATATGCATAATATTCGTAATTAAATTACTTCTAATCAATGTTTATTTTTATTTTTACAACAAAGAAGACGTCTGACTATTTTTTGCTATGGAATATTTGCTTTTTAAGGAAGACTTTTGAAAGGAATTTTGAATAAGAACATGTTTTTAATGGAAATGCTGTAATTGATGAATAAAGTATAATTTTTTGTTTAAATAAATAATTTCTGATTAAACAAGTGATTTCATAAATTAGTATAAAGTATCAAAGCCACGTATAAATTTTAATAAAGCCACGTACAGTTTTATTTTATTGTGAAGCTGTACAAACAAATGTAATTATACATCTAAAAGAACACAAATATAACTCATATAAAAGGAAGCGAAACTGAAAATACCTGAAATAAGCATTGCTGAACATAAATTACATTTATGTAAAGACACATCATGTAGGAAAAATTTTAATTGAGATTTTAATTCAAGAAATTCACTTCTCAAATTTCAGATTCAAATAAATAAACAGTTTGCTCTAAACACGGCAGCTGAAAATAAAAGCAGCTGGTAACATCGAGGTCAATCCTAACAAAGCAATAGCAGAGGGAATAACATTTACATTATTCTAACAAGTTATTTCAATATGATTTCTTATTTTTGTATTTTTATCATTGATTTTCAGAATGAAATAAATTCGGTGGAGTAGGACTGTGTACTTTAGTTGCAAAGCAGCCATAAATCTTCTGTCATGGAACATTTAGAAGAATTATAATGACATATTCCCCAATGAATGCTAAAAAAATAGATGAAGAAAGAGAAAATACAGAATAAATCCAGTTAATATACACTGCGAAATCCATATCTGTAGTAGTCTCAGTTGCTTTTGAATATTCGCTTCCTGTCTAGCGATAACTTTGTTAATATCAATGATTTTTCATAGATTCTTGAATTTTTAAAGATGGAGATATCATCAGAAGATTCATCTTTAAGAATATCAGGATAGGGTGCCTCAGCCTGCTGACTAAGAGCGGCAAATTTCCTGGCGATATCAGAGTATTCCCGACTGGTACTGAAAAGAAGAGGCGCAGGCACCCAAAATACCTTGAACGAGAGAAGAAAAGTAGGTATCGAAGTACACGCTAGCGCTTGTCCGATCAATCACATCAGAATGAAATCTTTAAATAAATAACACCGTTAAAAGTGTTATTTTTTAATTTATAAAATTTATTTTTAAAATTATAATATAAGAAATAAAAATATAAATGTTCTTTTAAGAATAAAAATTGTGACTTTCTTAGAAGAAGAATAGATATTCTTATAAAGAGAATAATAAAATTGTGATTTATCTTAAAAAAGAAATATAATAAAAATTCTTATAAAATTGTCCCCATAAGATTCTTAAAACAATATGTAAGAACAGAATATATTTATGATTAGTTGAATATATTTATAATTGAACGTACTGCGATTAATGAAATAGCTTATAAGAGTGGATTCCGATAAAAAATATTTTTTTTTTAAAAAAACCGCTCTAGAGTTTTAAGAGTATAAATTATTTTTATTTGAAATGCCACTAAAAATTATGATGAATATATCTGGAATTCATATAACTCATTTTATAATTTCAAAGTTTTTTCCACGCATTATATCTTTCAATATTCACATTCACATTCAAGACTCAATATATTCAATATACATGCTAAATGGCCTTTTTGTGCATAGGAGTGAGAAGAATGCAGACCTCTGTAAATAGATATAAACAGACTTTTATCATGTAATCTTATGGAAATAGTAATCTTTAAAACTCGGCTCCTATGACCGCATGAAAGTTATGAGAAAACTAAGTTGTATTGATCTTGTTACGCGTCATTGCAATGAACAAATATGGATCTTTATTGGTCATTGCGGCTTTTGAACGATCTTAGCCATGTTTTCTCTCTGAAAGATCCAGTATCCTTAAAATGTTTCCATAAGATAGACACTGCACGGTTTTAAGTTTCGGTCTTTAGTAATGTGCGACTTAACTGCCCATCTCGTGGTCCGATGACAGTGTGAATTGTTGGCGTGGAAGAGGCAGCAGGATCGAATCCGATATCATCATTGTTGTTGTCGTTGCTTTGAAAAACATGGAAACTGACGGGCAATTTTGACAATGCAGGTAAAGCATCTCGATGCTTTAAAAAAACGTCTCGATGCTTAAAAAAACTATAGCCTGTCTGCCTAGAGCAAGTTTTCAGATATTTTCCCATATAACGAGCAAATGTGGTTACCCCTAAAGTTTTCCCGGAAGGCTCTGTATTCAACTCAAAACTTGTCGGTGGGCTATTTATGGTACACAAGAAATCACACCGAACGCAGAAATTGCAACGTGCGCTTATGAAAGTTATTCCTCTACTTCCACGTATACGATTTTGTGTTCGACACTACAGATTTGTGTATTTATTTATGAACATCTTTTCTACTAGTCTTTTTCAATACTTTTCGAGAAAATCGCCTAAATGAAAAAAATCTCATAATTTTTAAACAGAACTAATATCCATCTGCATTTCTTATTTTTGTCTGTTCAATAATTCAAAAGCTTCTTGAAAAGTAACAGACTATTATAGGCTGCAATATTTATTTTTATACTATTGTGGATATCATTGATTGTAACCAATTTTTGGCTTTAGAACAACAATTAATTAGAATATTTTATGCACAGTCCGAGAAGTTTCTTTTTATATACTATTCAGAGGTTGGGATTTAGGGCAATTTTATTCCTTCCATGTAAAGAAAAATTGTATTCTTAACAATAAAATGATCTATTAATAATAATTATTATTATTGCATTTATTCCATAATTTCATTTATTCATTTAGAAAGTTAAAACGCTTGTGCTGAACTATCATTGCACTCACTAATCAAATTTCTTAATTGCAAGAACAGAAAATATAACGACCATCCTAATTTCCGATAACTGAATAATAATAAAAAAAAAAATCAGCTAAAATTTTGATGATCGAATCAAATGAGAAATCATCAAATATATTGTACAGATTTAATTTAAGAACAAAAACTATTTACAACACCTAATTTAAAAATTTATTTGACCTGTTGTTTTTCAATAATTTTCTATTTGTATTTAGCTAACAAAAGAAATCACAATATCTGGTTTTCCAAGACTTTCTTATTAAAATAAAAAAAAATGTATTCACTAAGATCTAATATTGCTCTATGTAAATAAAAAATTAAAATCTTTAATAAATTACTTTAGTTAATTAATAGATTTTTATGTAGTTTAGACAATTTCTTTCATTTTTAGTTAGAAATAAAAAAAAAATTCCATTTCTTACAATAATTTAATTCCAATAATTTAATGCTCCATTGTGATGTGTCATTGCATCACAATGACATCACCTGTGTCAATTTCATAATAATTTTTATAAAAATAATTATCACTAAGAAAGTCGATAAGAATTTTCTTGGCAATAGATTCATTTTGTAAACAATTTCAAAATTCTTAATATTTATCACTAAAAATTTCTTGACTGTATGAAAAATTAACACTTTTTTTAATATTTTTAATGGAACGTCGATTTAATCTAATACAACTGTCAATATAGAAATTACTATTGGGTTTCATTGATTTTTTTTATTATTATTTTTCTGAACAGAAATTTGGTTTTCGTTAACAGGAAACAGTAGTTAAATAAACTCCTTTACCATAAGGAAAACAAACCATAGTTCAGTAGCATATGGGATTGGACAGCAATTCAAGTAATGAACTCTGCCACTAACTGTAAATTAAAAGGTGATTCATTGGTAATATTTGTGAACGTTTTTATACACCCAAAGAGTTGAACAGTATTGGGAATTTCAACAGAAAAATAATTCAGCTCTAATACCCATAAATTAGCAACAACAGATGAATCGTCTGCAGTGTATGGGTTGCCATCAAAAGAAAGATAATCAAATACATTTCATTTGCAAAATCATTTTTGTTTTTATCGTTATGAACAAAAAGTGAATATTTTATAAATGAAGTATTGTTCTTTTTAAAATTTCTATTATAATATTTTTATACCAGCATTCATAAAATATTGCAAATTATATTTATTATATGATGAGATTTGTGATTAACATCCGTAAACTACTTAACTATTGATGTTACATTAAGGTAAATGGAAAATTAAAGTTATTGTTTTTAATTAAAAAAGGAGTAAATGTTATATTAGATTCGTAATCATTATTGATGACGAATTAACCATAAGATCCCCAAAATGCGAAACTATGGGACGAGTGAGCAAATTTGTCCAAACAAAAATCAAAAGGGAAAAAATAGCCAATTAATTAAAAAGTAGCTCTGAGAAAAAGAGAGAAGATAGAAAAGTCCCCAACAGACTACCGGCGAGAAAAATTCAGTCTTTATTAAAAGTATGGTCGTTTCCCCGACTGCGATTCTGGAATTACGACGTTTGTCCATACTGAGAGCAAGGTTGTTACTATTGCCACCACACCACACCACATTACATTCCTGTGCCTAGAGGTGAGTTCCCCCTATACAATTTGGGAATGATGTGGGTGACAAAAATTCTGATTGGGTTCTGCGAAGCTTTACAGTCATATGAGACTGGGACGTACGGCTTAAAGTGGATTCCGAACCACTACAAACATCTAAGGCACCGCCGGGACTCGAACCCGAAACTTGCGGCACTGAGCGCCAAAGCGCTAGGCCTTTCAGGCACCTCAGCAAGGTTGTTAAGAAGTTGTTGAGTTATCGCGCTCCATTCCTCCAGTAACTCCAATTTTAGCTGTGACATCATTGGTGGCGCCTGATCACGTGCAGACCAATCCATACTGTGAATATCTTCATTCATCAAGAGCTATGAGACTCTATATGATCAGGTGTGGTGTTGTTCGTCCATGAAAAGTAAGTCCCGAACTACAACACCTCTAAACAGATGCGCATAAGTCAGAGAAACTTAGCACAATAGGGGGATATCAATTACTGAACCTCCTTGAAAGATGTGGAGTCAGTACGGCTAAAGGCATGATACTACCCTAAATGAGAGTTCCAAATGGTTCTTTCGATAATGTTGAAGGGATGATTGCGTCTTCCCTTTTCTCTCCAGAATAGCACGTCGGCTCTCACCTAGAGAGAGCGCTCGACATCACATCTATTATGTCTTGGCATAACAGAAACCGACGTTTCTGATGACCATACTTTAATAGCACACACCATACTACCACATCATACACACCATACCGTGATATCGGGAGTTCAGAAGTCTATTGCAAGTGCCTTATGATTTCAACCTCTGTCTGCTACCTGTTCTTTTTGTGTGTCCCTTGTCATTTTTGCACTTCAGTGACCACTACTGACAGCTCGAAATGAATCTAAAATGCTTTCCTGTCTCGAGAAACGGTTGTGTGATGGATCCTTCTTCTTATCAATGGAGCAATCTTGGTCATCCAATCATTATCAATGATGTAGCATAGTCATCTAGCTGATGTCACCTGAATTACTTGTTGACTATATTCCACGGTAGTAATAATTGAACGCCACTGAAATCTTTCTACACCATGCAATAGCTTTCACCAAATTGCTGAGAGTTCATCACTAGAGAGTTTTTCCATCCTTCCGGTACTGCTTTTTCTATTTCTATAAATGCCCTATTACACTGGTCCTAAGTCTATTTCCTGATTAGTCTTTCAGACACTATGTTGCCTTTTGGTTCTTTGCTTTTGTTCAGGCTAACTGCTCCGCCTCCATCCCCAATGCTTAAAGATAGTATAGGAAAACTAAAACTATATTTTGTTAGGCATTTGTACATAATTTTAAAATTATACTTTCATTAAGATAAGCAAAGTTATACTCTTTAAACTATTCAACTATTATCAAAGCCCATTTTTTGAAACATATTTATATGTATCTATCGATATGTATTTCAAAAAAAATTTTAATACAGTGAAATATTTTTTTAAAAAGTTTTATTCTTTTTCTATGTATTATGATTAGTGAAAAGTTAAATTTTTCTGGAATGACTGATTGAAGTTAATCCTTTATAAATTTTCAAAATTGTGATTATTCACATTTTAAAAAAGTTTTTGATTGTATGATTCAAGTTAATTCTTAAAGTAAATAGAAACATATCTTATCAAACTTAAATTTTCTAGTTTACTCATAAAATCATAATACACCTTTGAGAACAAAAAATGAATAAATATTTATTTTTTACAACATATAGAATAAAAAATCTTTCATCCAATATTTGTAAGATATAATTTTTTTTATTCTTGTTCTCATTTAATAGAAGAATAAAACAGAAGAATTTTAAATATTCAGGATGCTATGTACAAAAAAAAATTAATTAATCCATGTTCATTCATGGTATATAGAAAAAAAGTCTTCATTTCCTTCAATAGCACTTTTTTACTTAATAAAATGTTTATGAAGCAAACAAGCTTTTAGTAAAAATTGCAACATTTTTTGCACATTAAGGGAAATAAGACGAAACAGTGTTACAATGCCAACATACGGTAACATAAATAAAAAAATTATCCGATTTTTTAAGAAATTTATGCTTATGCCAGAATTACAATATTCATTAAAGTTTGGAAAATAAGTTTTTATTTGGATAAAATGCAAAATCTTAATATACACTAATCCAAACAATAAATACATTTTTGAACTTAAAATACAGATATACATTCTATAAATAATAATGTATTTGTTAATTTGAAATTATTTCAATGCAGGTCGAGTTTTACCTATTAATGCACAAGCATTAATAGGTAAAAACATATTAACATATATAATTATATAACAAACCTCAAAATATAAACATAAATACCTTATTCGTCACTTTTAGAAATGACATTAATGAACACAAAAAATTAAAGAAAAATGCGAAAAGCATTTCAATTGGAATATAAAACTTGAATATTTGACAGTAAATACTAAATTAAACACAAAGAATTTGTCATTTTAAATTCTAAGCCAATGAAAATTTAACTAATCCCTAATTAACAAATTAAAAAATTTTTACAAAGATTTCCATTGAATTTTTAAGTAGAGTAACCTTAAAAGCTGCTGTTCTAAAATTTGAATATGTGGAAATACAATTTTCCTTTTTATTAAATTATTGATAATTTCAAAGCAGAATTATGTAGCCCATTTAAACTTTAATAGTGTCACACATTTAAACTTTGATAGTAGTGATAGATAGTGTCACTGTAACAATAAGCAAAAATTACACAAAATTATAAAAACTTATCGATCATTGTACGTACTTTTATTAATCTAAGCATGTCAAATTAGCAATTTAATCAATAGAGTTAACACTATTTAAATTTACTTTTATTGTAGATGATTTTAGGGAATAAAGTCCTTTCTTTTTTAATATATAATGTAATAAATTTGTATAAAAATATTATTTCAAAAAAATATTATTTTCATATAAAACATTTTTTAAAAATTTAATTTTTTCATTTTTTTTTAAGTTTTTACTAATTTTCAAAAATTTTAATATTTTTAATCAAGATATTTCATTAGCTTTGTAAAATTTCTCTCAATTTTGTACACAAAATACAAAGAAATCATTATTTTTAAGAAATATTATTTTCACACGTCATGTAAAACAATCAAAAAGAAAAAACAGTTAAAACTTAATTTTTTTAAAATTATCTGAATTTTTATTCTATACACCTAACATTGCAAGAAACATTGCATTAAACAACAAGAACATTGCAAGAAATATCCATAAAAATAATTCAAATATCCTATAGTAATAACAAAACAAGCTTTATTTCAATTGAATTGCCAGCATGAAATATTAAAATAAGTGAAAAACTTAGTTAAATGTTTAAATGATTATAAAAAATAAGGTACAGTATTTTATATAACACGATTAATCAAACTATAAAAAAAATTTTTGAAATCAAAAAATAGAATACAAAATTAAGAACATAATCAACTTTGAGGTTCAGTTTATCTTCAATTTCACGAAACGTTAACATTTAACGATCAAATGTCTTTCCTATTTTACAACGATTAATATTCTCATCAACATAAAAAAATCTTATGAATTTTACACTTACCTCAAGTGCATTTTTTTCCAAAGAGTCGAATATCTTCCACACAGTATGACATTGAAAGATTCACTCCTGCTTTAAAAAAAAACTTGTGCTTCTGTGGAAGAAGAAGAAGCGCTTAAAGTGAAAAAGCCAGAACTAGTTCCAAAAAACCGTCTTCCGGTTGTTTGGCACCATACTGACATATCGGATTTCTTTAAGTTTCCTTTAGATTTTTACAAATGCAGCTTTAAGATTTATTGCAGAATATAAAAATTAAAAATCTAATTAATAATAAAAATAGAGCAGAATTTCTGAAGTAACATTCAACCAAAATTTAAAAAAAATAATAATAAATTTTATTGGGGATATTTTATATAAAGAATTAAATTTACATTTGATATCAATAACGGGTCCACGGCACATGCCTTTCAAAATATTTTCAATTAAAAAATGAATTAAAGATTAAAATATTATTTTAATCCTAAAAATTTAGGAAATTTAGTTTTCTATTCAACCAAGTAGGAGAGAAGCTAACAGCAAAAAAAAAAAAAAAAAAAACTGGTTTGAAACGACAACACATTGAAGTTGGGGGAGAAAAAAATTCGTGAAAGCTGATACTTTTGGTAAGTTCAGCCAAAACAGCCTATACAAACGTGGATTGATAATTATTAAAGTCTTTATGAATTAGCTCCCTGTCAGGAAGAAATTAATGGGTCGTATTTAGTTACTTCCTGAATCCAAATTTCTCAGGAATAATAAGATTATTAGCTTCGTGAAATTAATTTAGGAGTTTAATAAACACGGATTTGTATATTTTGCTTTGTTGCTTTACGAAACTGAACTGAAATTTTGAGAAGAGTCAAAATTGGAATTTCGTTTTAGAAGAATTTTCAGAATTGACAGACTAAAAAAAAAAATAATGGAGAAAAAAAATATAAAATAATACAAAATTTTATAATAATATAAATAAATATATAAAATAAAATAATGACGAAGAAATAACTTTTCTTCTTATGAAATTCATGGCATAAATGAAAAAGTACTAATTTAAATGAACTTTTAACTTTCAATGATTATCAGATAAAGACCAGAGGATTTGTTGAGTTTAAGGTTTTTGATACACTAATAAATTTTTATTTATTGCAATTCATCGAAAAAGTGGTTTGTTTTGTAAAACTAGGCACTAGTAGCATATATGTGTCTAGAAATAAAAAGTGTTTTTGCTGCGATTGTGTTCTTTGATTCCTAAGATTGTTAACATTGACTTAAGCTTTTACACGAAAAAGTTGAGAACCGGAACACACTTGCTCCCAGAAGGGTGCGAACCATAGTTTTTGTTTCATTCTTTTTACTTTTGAAAATTTTGTACTTATCCAAGGGATTTCTGGTTCGTAACCAAGTTTATTATTATTATTATTTATTATTATTAATTTCTGATTATTCTGAAGATGGAAAAGAGTAGGCTTGAATTTTGATACCAATATTTTCTTGAGTGCGGCATTTCGATCACTTGCTTGATCGCTCCGTCACCATCTACTGAGAGTTTCAGGTTTACATGTGGGAGGAGCCTAGTTTGGAGGTGTAAGCGGAAGTCTTCTCAATTGGTTAATTGTTGTTGGGGGGTGTTTCAACGTGAATATGTCAGCATCGATTGAGAGAGAAACAGGCAAATGATCCAGTGCCGTGGCAGTACTTATCTTATAAGTATAAAAAAAGTGAATACTTTTCAATGTCGCCAAATAAAAGTAAATTAATTACATTGTTTCTGACATCATCTAGTGGGACGTTGGGAAATAAAATTTGTTAATGTTTTCTAACGTTGTATATGCAAAAAATAAATAAAAAATAAAAACATAACTTTTGTATCTTGCGTAATTCTATTCTAAGTAAATTGTAGTAAATACACAGCAGCAATAACCCTCGCTTGTAGATATAAAAGGTGATTAAGTTCATTGACAGGAATGCTTTTGACATTTTTTAGGCTAGCAGAAACAAATAATTTTGAGACGGGGGTAGGAGTAGAGAATTTGACATTCTAACAACAATAAAGAATTAATCGATCTTAATTAAAACTTGGATTATGATTGCTTTAAAGCTCAATAGAATGTTTAGAGACACAAAGGAATTTCATCTTAAAATTTGAATTATTTAGAGAAATGAAATAATTGCTTGAAGTCTTCAGTTTTGGAAAATGTGTTCACAAAATCTGTCATTTGTTATTACATAAAAGTATGTTTAAGCTGAATTTCATATTACAATTTGTCAAAAGTTACCCCACTTTGTTTTCTAAACCATTACTACATACATTACACATTTCATGAATAATGCATTAGAGAAACTTATTTAGAGAAAATATTTTGATAAATGAGAATTATTTACTTAAACTCAAATTTATAAAGATTCATTCAAAGAATTTCTGTTTTATGTTTTTAAGATAAGTTGCAGTAAAATTTCTAATTAAATAGTTAATACAATATTTACTAAATTTAGGCATACATGTAGACCTGTAATAATAATGAAATTTCATCTACTTGCCATTTTGATTCAGAAAGCAGTTTTTACAGTTACATTTTACTATTTAAAAATAAAATATTGATATTTTTAACAACTTTATTTCTTTAAAAGAAGGGGAAAAATAGAAAAAAAAATATTAGATTTTTGCAAAATATTATTTCGTGAACAATTTAATTTCTAACATGGATATTTACTAACAAATGGCTGCAAATAATAAAAATAACTTTAAAATTTATTTTTTTTTTTTTAATTTACCAAGGATATTATTAAGATATCTTGGTTTTCTAAGCTGATTTTTAAAAACCAAACAAAAAATGTATGAAAACAATTAGTTGAAAACCTACAATGTTTATAGTTTCTATAAAAAAGTAACGGATTTAACATATAGTCGTAAAATAGTAGGAGTTATAAATATTAATGATAAAAAAACTAAATGTAAATAAAATACAAAATATAAAAATAAATATAATATAAAAAAAAATACAATTGATAAAAAACAAAAATTACTTTTCAGAGCATGAAAATTGTAAAAATTGGTGTTACAAAATTCTACTTACAGGAGGTGCTTTTCTGAATATTGCATGATTTCACTCTTATTTAGACAGAAACAAAAAGAAAAAAAATAATTAAAAGTATTGCACGTCATTACTGAAAAGGAAATCTTCAGTACTCGTTAAGCAATTTATGTTGTTTCTGTTCCAGTTAAATGACCCTTAAGACAATGGTGTTGACGTTCAGAGTTTTAAATTGAATTATGAAGAAATAAAAAAAATGTTAGAATATGTCGGTCTACCATTCAAACTAGTGTAAGAAATTAATAAATAGCCGGACATATTTTTAAAAACCTTATAATGGACAGCCAAAAAGCATGTTGAATGATCGAGATGCTTGAGCTATTATGACGGAAGAGGGTTTAAATCCGGAAATTTTCCGCCCTAATTAACGGAAAATGTTGCAAGCAGCAACTATTAAAAATGTCACTGCGAAAATACCAGTGGAATCTTCCAATTTAAATGATTTCATTGCAGAGTTCTTGAAGAAAGTCCAGAGCAAATCAAAGAAAAAATGCTGGCGTTTGATAATGAATATATCTATGTGGGGTTTAACCGGTACCAATAGATTCATCCGGTGAACCTACAGTTTTTGTTAGACTTCTCTACCAGTCTAACAAAAGCTGAAACTTTGAAGTGGGTGTCTAGGTATTTGACATACAAACGCAGTAACGGGACGTTACTTTAAATAAAGCCATTTACTGATACATTATTTTACAATGATATTTACATTAATTGTTAAGCATTCACAAACTCATTTTTTATCGCTGCTAGACGCAGCCTTTCTCAGTCTCCCCTCTCTCTCGTGTCAGCTAGCGTTCTCTTTTCTCTTTTTCAATCTACGGGCTCCTGTCCCCCTTCTCGTGGGGTCAGAGTTCAAAGTTAATATCCCCACGTTGTAAACAGGCTCTGTCAAAAGACAAGCAAGTGTCGCCGCCTGCTGATTACGACACAAGCAAATCCTACATCTATAAGGATTTTGATTTCTGGAAAATAGTCCTTGTCCAATAAGAGTATAAATATACTGTTTCCGGAAGTGATGGACACGGCAAAATTGGGTGACGCTGAAATCAAGAATTGAAACTTAAATATAATTTCAATAGTGAAGCATTATGGAGAAGGAATCATGGTTTGGGGATCAATATCAGCTGCTAGTGTACGGAAATTAATCTCTATTGAAGGTATGTTGAACCGTTTCAAATACTGGAATATATTGCAATATAATGTGAAGGCATCCATTACCAGCTGACAATTTGGAAGCCATTTCGATCTTTCAGTATAACAATGATCCAAAAATACACAATGAAGATATGAAAAAGTGGCTGCCTTAAAAAAATACTTGATATGCTTTAAATATATTCTATATCTCTTCTCATTCGTCAAATTTTAATTACATCATAAATTAAAAAAGAGTTAGAAAATACAGTGTTCGAGATAAAGATTTCTTAAAATGCATTGTTTCAAACGTTGTCTGGAAATTAGAGCCAGATACTACCCAAAATATTATTTCTTCCATGCCTAGGGAGATTACAAACCATCCTTAATTTATAACATCCAAGTTACACAACATTATATTAATTGCATGAGTTATGTTAATTTTTCATTTTCCTGAAAAACACTTTTATAATATGACATTTTCACTAAATGAATTATTTGTTTATCAGTTTTGGAGTATTCCTTTTACATAAATATAGGTGAACGCAATTTGTATTTCAACATAAAACATATTGCGGATTTTACAATTGAATAAAAAAAAATGTCCTATTTGAGGATATATGTTGACTTTTGTGTGTAACTCTATTTCATTACACTTGGATATTTTTCCCACAATATTCTTTTTTTCTAAAGTGATTTATGGTTCATAAATAACCACAACTAATTGTTAAGAATAACATAAATTTTCCGAAATACTTTTCTGACCGAAATGAGAGAAATAAAAAGATAAAAAACTCAATTTTTTTCAACTGTTACTTTTCTTATACAGTGTTACAGATTATCAGCTGCAATCTTATTTAAACAGAAGCGATATAAAACCAAAATTTGGTCTTCTTAATCAACCAATCTGCACCTCATTTGATAATCGCTAAGTAGCTAAGACCTGAAATCTTTCCTAAATATCTTTAAGATAGCCTAGCATCCATGATCCATAAATCCCTTCTTTCGAACACCCAGGAAGTGGTCGATGTCTGTTCTAGTTGATATGTTGAGATTCTGCTTGTAATTTTTATTAATACATTTGGCATCTGACACGGGAAAAAGAAAAATAAAAGAAACGCGGGAATAAAAGTTACAAGATTTATGTTCCAGAATATTTACTATTCGAAAAGAACATTATGAATATTAATTATTTTCACGGTTGTAAAATCAAGTTATGGCTATCTTTAATATAGCAAGAAATAAAAACCTTGCTTACATAGAAAGCACATATTTCCTTAACAAAAATTTTTGCATAAACGTGTCATGTATACCAAAATATTAGATAAAATTATGAAATATAATCAAGAAAAGTTATAGCTTTGAATAAAACAATTTAGTCTGAACATGTTCTTCGGTTTATATAAAGACATGGAAATTTATTACTTTGAACAATGAAACAATTTAACCTGAACATGTTCTTCATTTTATTTATATTTCGCTTTAATGAACTATAATAAAATCTTTTTTGAAGTACTGATGTGTAGACGTGATGAAAGAATGGATGACATAATAATTTTCCGATAAGAACAGTTATGTTCAATAAAAATTTTCCTGTTACTTATTAAACGAGTTTCAGCATTTTGGTTGAATATCACAAGCTATAAGAATATTTTTAGTATACATTAGAATAAATTTGACTTTATTTTTCTTTATATATTACAGATTTCAGCTACTGCTTTAAGGAAATTTTATATTTTTTAGTTTCATTTTCAAATTTTCTTCAGACGTGTTTGCATTGGGTTGAAATTTGATAGATTATGAGACATTTTAATTACTCATTTAATTTATTTACACATGTAAAACAATCGCAGTCGAAGCTTCAAGAGAATATGCTGAAGAATGGTAATAATAGGAGGTTGAAATGAATTCTACCGTACCTACTGCAGTGGATGACTTGTACCTTGATACTGTAAACACTTCTACAGCATAAGGTCTCCTTTTAAACCCTGCTTTCTGATATCTTCAAACCATTATGCATGAATTTGGAGCTACCCTATTCGGTTTCACTGAAAATATCATGTAAAAAAAATATATGTTTCTGGCAGAAATTCCGGCAGAGGAAATTCGAAGGTTTCGATCTTTTAAACAAAATTCTCTTTATTCGCCTCTCGGCCAAGATATCAGGTTGATCAAATTATTCTTGTGAACTGCTTTTGATTTTTACACATATTCCTTTACATTCTTACAAACTCTTGCTCAAATTTTGCAACCAATAATGACGTCTGACTTTATTTTCTGAATGATATTAGCATTAGATACATTTTATGATAAAAACCGTTGAATCCCTTTTTAACTAACTGTTTGATTATTTTTTATAGTAAATTTATTTCTTACATGCAATTAACCATTTAATTCGCAAATTTTCTAACTATTTATACTTTAAATTTACTCATGGAGGTATACGAATCATATGAAGGAAAATTAGATAAAAATAAATGAATATTTTTAACAATTGAATATTTTAAATTTAATTAAATTTGGGAAAACTCAATGTGTTTTGAAAAATATATCTTAGCACATAAGATAATATTCAGGCAGAAATATTGAAAGCTCTGTACTGTTTCTAAGTTAACTTCCACATCACGCTTATCAGCGGAAGGGAACCAATCATCTTCGAGATATTATGAAAAAGTGCGTCAGCCATATTGGTTGATTTGAAGTGCTCCCCAAGCTTTAAAAATTTTTCTATATTAACTTGTATTTTTTAATATGTAAAAAAATTGTGCAACTGTAACTTATAGACTTTAAAATAGGCTTTTTCAGTTTTTCTTTTTTCTCAAAATGTAAAAAAAATTTTAAAGCATAATAAATCATACTGAATTACATACAAAGAACTGAAGATCTTTTCCTTCTGCAATCATTAGAAATTTTTAACTACTTCTAATTCTTTTCTTAGAATTATAATAGAAGTCATATGCATATGAAAACTTTGCAGGAAAATACTATATGTATATATGACTAAATGTTAATTTGTTT
>BPLR01008011.1:0-52706 GCA_021605095.1 Caerostris extrusa | reverse complement strand
AGTTACGTATTGCTATTGCCTATTCAGCATTTCCTATGGGTGACAGCAAAAGCCCCTATAGCTGCATCCATTTTGTGAAATTATAACTTAAAATGTTGGCATCTAAGAGTTTCGCAACGTTCAGCTTTTGCAATGTATTCCTGTGCAAAAGACATATCATACCACGCTTTGACGTAGTTTTGATGTCGGATTACAAGCCAAGCATGTTTGGACGCAGAAACTCATGATATGTAAGATATTTATAGGAATAGCTGGGAACTCCACATCTAATTATTTGTGTCCACATCTTGAAATATATAATAATTTTTGATTTCGGTCCCGCAGACATTAGTGTCGTCCGCCAGATATTAGAAACCGTAATGTATCGTCAGAATCACACAGAAATTGAAAACCAAAATGTACTTCAATTTGTAGAATTATCACAATAAGAATCTGAAGAAGAAAACATGCAAAATTACAGAAGAAAACTCAGATGGTATATACAATGAATGGTGGCAAAGAAGGTAAAATTGTTCACAAGAGCTTTGCTCAACAGCCTTCAGTGCAATAACCGCATAATTATGGCACAAAGGGAAGATTTGGATGGTTTTTTACGGTAGAATTATCGGACGACTGGAATGTGGACGTACCCAGCTGGAAGTATCCGAGGAACTTGGAATCGCCCAGAGTGTCATCTCCAGGCTTTGGCAACGATTCCAAGATGATGGTAATGTGAGTAGATGTTACAGCACAGGTCGCCCCCGAGTTACAACGCCGAATGAGGACCGGTATTTAGCAGTTACTGCCAAAAGAAACAGACGGAGCACAGCATCAGACCTGTCTCGTCAGCTCTCTTCAGCTACCGGTACGACAGTTTCAAAGACCGTACAGACGCTTAGGGCACATTGGTCTATATGCTCGTAGGCCTGTCAGATGTGTTCCACTTACCGCAACTCACTGTCGCCTGCGATTAACCTGGAGTAGAGAGCATGCATTGTGGACACCGCAACAGTGGTCTTGTGTGATGTTTTCGGACGAGTCCAGGTTTAGTTTGCAGTCTGATTCTCGCCGGACTTTCATAGGAGAGCGCCAGGTACCAGTTACCACCAAGAGAACACCATTGAACGACACCGTTACGGTGGTGCAGGATGGCTCGTTTGGGGAGGAATTATTCTTGGTTCCAGAACTGACCTGCATGTTCAGAGTGTAACGATGACAGGCCACATCTATCGGGGATGTCATTCTGGAACAACATGTACGTTTGTTTCGGGGCGCCATGGGTGCTGAATTTCTGTTTATGGATGACAACGCCCGTCCTCACCATGCAAACATTGTAGACGAATGCCTTCAATTGAGGATATCACCCATATGGATTGGCCAGCATACTCACCAGACTTGAATCCAATAGAGCATGTGTGGGATATGCTTGGTCGACGAATTGCAGCCCGTCAACCCCTCCCACCTGTCAACCGAACTTCGGAGGGCATTGCTTGATGAGTGGTGTAATATTCCCCAAGATCAGATTGATAATTTGATACTCAGCATGCTTAGGCGTTGTAAGGCCTGTATTGCATCGTCCGGGAGACATACCCATATTAACCATCATACTAACCATGTTATACTGTTTTTTGGTAAATAGGTTCTTTTTATTAATTAGAAATTTGCTCCAGGAGTAAAATCGCAATTTTTATTAATTATGTCAAACATATAGCATCTTTTGCTCTTACCCAAGCAAAACGCTGTTTCACATATTATTTATAAAATATTTTTTTAGTTAAATAAAAACTAACTTGCTATATGTGGAAACAGGTTATGGAGAGAATGGGGTCGTAAGACAATGACGGCGTATAAAATGATACACACTCAACTATTTATATCATCCTTTATATTTTTACCATAAATAATATTTTTTAAATACATTATATCAGTAAATACATCTATGCCATTGGCACATGGAGTGTACGATATTTGCTTTGAAGTAATAATTGATGAAATAGCCTGACACGTAAACATCAATGGCAGCCAACTGATGGAAAACATGGTGTGCCAGTTACAACACTTGTGGTTCAGACTACTGTCACAGTGAATGTTGTCTAATTGAAGCTGAATACGCTCTTGGTTCATTTGCTGTACCTGTGGTCATAGGAGCCTGTCATTTTTCGCCCGGCTAAAGGGCTGGAGCCGGATAATTATTTTTCCATTAATTTGGTCGGCTGGGTCGTAAACCCACAGCCATGGTGCTCACCAGAATGTAATACCGGAGATCCGGGGTCCCTTTAATAATGATGTAGGTATGTTCGTGAAGCCTCACAAACTCAATTGATATCTACAAAGCCATTGTCAGAATGTGTCGATAGATTTAGGACACCAAAAGCCTGGCAACAACTGCCAGGTCTGGTTCTAAATATTGATGTCCACATTTGCCGCCGTGCTCATGCTGCCACTCAATCACATTTTGGAATTGTGTGCATACATCAAAAATATGTGTCGATGAGATACTTTGCAGGTCGGCAGTGATCCAGTATTTTCATATAAGGTTTCCATCGCCATATCTAACAGCCATAATTTCAGCGGATGGATCTTTGAAGATGAACGCGCATGTTTGGCTTTTTGTTGTATTTTTCAACATTATGCCATACTTTAGCAGAATGCCGATTCATCACGAAATTGCTAGAGTGCTCACTGAAACACTCGAAAGGAGTGGAAAACAGTGCCGCTAAATACCTGTCGCCAGTAAGTTTGTTCTCGAATCGTGTCAACACTGGGCTTTCAGGCCACCGTCAATAATAAGGCAACATTGGAGCCGATAGACTTGTAAAGCAAAACGCACACAGCTATTTTTGATTTTTCGAGAACGGTAGCCGTTAATTTTTGCTTAACTAAACATTAACACACGCTACATCGTGTAAATATAATTTATCGTTACACGTGTAAAAGAATAACTTGGTCAACTTAAGATTATTAACACGCCACACGCGCCTAAATAATATACGTTTTATCATTGTTAAAGGTAAGTCAAATAACAAGAGAACGAATACTGTTATACTGGTAACGTGTAGCGTGTTAATGTCTTAAGTTGTCTTAAGTTAATGTTTTGTTGTTATATTCTCAGCGTGTAGCATTAAATTATATTTACACGTAGCGTGTAAGCTGGAGTGTTTGAAGCTTAAGAAAATTAAGTAACTATTTGGTTCCAATGAAAAAAATTTAAAAACATTATGGATGGCGTTTTGAACCATGAGGGGTGAATTTGAAGGGAATTACTTTATTGTGGCTGGAATCTGGGATTCCAGCAAAGTAGGTTATTTGCACTGAAAGCATAAACTTATAACGACAAACTATTTAGCGGCACTCTGTTACCCTTTCAGGTGATTTCAGGCAAACACTTCCCTCGCCATTCCATCGTTCAACGTACGCTGATGAGATCAACGCTAAGCTTAAAATTATCGTCACTGTATGCAATGTTGAAAAATACAACTAAAAGTGGAAACATATGCGCGTTCAAATGCTTCAAGATCCATCCGCTGAAACATTCTCAAAACAACTGTTAGATAATGGCGATGGAAAAATTGCTATACATGAAAATACTGGATGCATAAAATTTCCGACCCGCAAAATAATCCCATCGACCACATATTTCCTGATGGGACAATAATCCAAAAATCTTGATTGGTTGGCAGAAAGAACAATTTCTTGGCAGCAAAATGTATAATGTCAATGGTTTAAATTCCAAGATACAACAGCTATACAAACTTGGTGTCATATAAACTATCGATACAGTTTTGCGATGCCAATGAAGCTAAATTATCCAATTGAGTTTTTGAATTCATTGGATTTTGCCAGGCATGCCACCGCATCATTTACAATTAAAGGTTGATCTCCGGTTGTTTTTATTCGTAATTTGAACCCACCATGGCTGCGCAATGGAAACATTATTGTTATTAAAAATTAATGGAAAATGTTATCGAAGCCAGCATTTTGAGTGGCAAGTACCGAGGCGAAAATATTGCTGACACGAATCCCTATGATTACCACAGATGCCAAATGAATTCAAACGTGGTATTCAATTTCCAATTAGATTGGCATTCGCAGAATGACAATCAATGTCGCAAGGCCGCAAGGAGTCTGTTTCAGGCTTAGATTTGGGCACACACCATGTTTTTCCATCGGACAACTATACGTGGCATGTTCGCGTGGGTAAAACCATCCAGTTTGTTTGTGTTGGCTAAAGACGGGACTAACCAAAATATCGTACACCCAGCTGCAAATTTAGAGAATTATTTTGTTGATTATTTAATTGCCATAATTAGTAGTAGTTATAAATAATCGTATTTTTGATGAAGATAAAGCTATTATATAATGTAATTTAAAGAGATGAAGAATTAAAAAAATATAAAGGATGAAATAAATAAATAGTTAGTGTATTATCATTTTATACGCCGTCATTGTCTGCAACCTTCCATTCCTTTCTTCCAATCATAACCATATTTCCACACTTATAGTAAGTTAGTTTTCTTTTTTTTTTATTTAACCAAAAAAATATTTTTATGTGAAATAATGTATATGGCAAACAACGTTTGCCAATGAATTTAAATTGTATATAAAACTTTCTGGCGGATTACAGGTTAATCATAAAATTTACATTTTGATGTAAGAACAAAACGCTTATTAATTATGTCAAATTATATATCTTTTTTGCCTACCTTTGTTTAATAAATAGACTTTTACAACAAGTCAAATTTGTTTTGCTTCTTGTCTCTTTTCTTTTGCCTGAACTTCATTATCCTTTTCAATTTATGGACATGAGTGTAGTATAGTATAGTTTTCCAAATGTTTGATAGTATAGTTTTTCCAAATGTTTGATAGTATAGTTTCTTGTATTTTGCACTATACCATCATACTTATAGATTATTTTTCAGAACAGTATGAGTCATAAGTTTAAAACACAACTTTAAAATAATGCAAATATACTAATTCACTAGAATTCAATATTTTTATCGGGAAAACCAGTTTTTTTTTAAATAATAATTTGTGAAAGATTGATCAAACACATTTGTTAATTTTTTTATATCGACAAATGCGCGTTAAAAACGTCAGTGAACTTTTGTTATTTTGTATTAATTTGTCTAGGGGAATGAAAATAAATTATTTCGTCTGAGCAGCGAAAAATAACTCTGACTGCTGTCGGAAATGACAAGCAACCGAATGACTCTGGCAACTAGCCAACAGTTCTGAACCATACATTTAACTAAATTATTCATTAATAAATTGTATAAACTGTTTTATAAATTTTATAAATAATTGTTATAATGGTATTTAAATAATATTCAAGTTATTAATATGTGCATGGTGCATTAGAAGTTGATTCATCCAATTTATTGAATATTAAAAAATTAAACTAAGACCTTTATATTAGAAATAATAGAGTTTTCATTTCAGTTGATAATAATCTATTTTTTTAATTATCTCTTCAGCCCAAATTTGTGAACTAAAACAAAATCAGAATCAGTCTGAATTGTCAAAATCATTTTGTAATAAGAAGATATTAATTTTTTTTGCATAATGTTTCAGTAACTCTTAGCTGTACACATTAGGTCTTCCAGTTTGTTGGCTCAATTAAATAAATGCAAACTCAGTAATTGAAAGAAAAAAAATAATACCCTAATGTTACCGTAATTGTAAAGACGCAAAAAGTATATGTTACTTCTTATCCTACTTGATCGACAGCAATATCTAGATCAAGTCCATGAACCAGTGTGTTCTCTTGGAAGGAGGGAAGGAAGGAAAGGGTATGCAGCTTCTGTTGTGGTGGAGAACCAGTGGGTAGAAGCAAAAACTATATTATTGTATGAAAGAAATTATACGAGAATGAAATTAAACAGAAAACCAAATACTGGATACACACAGTGTAGTGCAAAAAATGTAGTGCAAAAAGTACAAAGTACTATATATTTACTGGAAAGTAAAAATTTTTGGATTTCACGCTTAAGACTTTCAGACAGAACTTTTTCATGCTAATGAAAGAATTTGATACTTTTAAATTAATAATAATCGTTACAGACTGCATTTTCAGAAGCAAAGAGATATGATGACTTTTGTGGAAGAATGTGATCGCCCCTTTTCGAAAATTGGCTGCCTGGTAGAAGTTTCCCTATACCACAAGCAGATGTACAGCAGTAACCTTGAAACCTTTCATTAAAAATAAAAAAATAAAATAACTAAGAAGTAACCTTTCATTGAAAGTAAAAATAACTTAGATTTTAATTTAGTTTACAAATATTTAATTTAAGTCCACCTGTTAGGCAATAACACACGCGTACCCACCAGGAACTCTTCGTTATGTACTTCGTGGAGCGGGATATCTTTGTAGAAAAATTTTACCTTGACGCTCCTATTTGTAAGGGAAGTTCAGATTCGCCACCCCACGAACTTTTTCGTCATTAAAATTCACAGTTGCTTACTATGAATTATTCAATTAATTTATATTTAGTACATCAAGGATATTTAAATCAAAGAAAATGTATCCGGAACACTATGTAATTCATTAATTCATTGAAAAGTAAAAATAACTTAGATTTTAATTAGTTTACAAATATTTAATTTAAGTACATTTCATAAAAACAATTGTTAAAAATTAAATTATTGATAAATAAATAACATTTAATTTTATATAGCAAAAAGTATCCCGATTTGTAATATAATTAGTCATCAATGGATAACTCGTAACTTTCCTCTAATGTACAATTAAGAATCCCTTTCTGGGTTATTTAAAATATTTCTTTTGACCTGATATGATACCCAATTGGCTGGCCTTTGGTATCCTGGACTCCAGGTTTCAGATCCTGGCGGTGACATGGATGTTTTGTTAGTGGTTCGGAATCCACGGCCTAATTAGCCTAAAGTGTGTAAAAACGACCGTAGAGAGACAAACCAACCTAAACCAAACCTGATATGATGTTTGTAAAAAAAAAACCTGGGTGTTGAAACATTATTGTGTATGGAACCTAAAATTTACGGATTTAAAATTAAAAATATTTGATGAATCACAAACAAATTATTAGTAATTTTGAATTTCATAATATTTAAATTTTGTATGCATTAGAATGTTCTTCTATATTACTTTTTTATAATTCTAAATTTACTTATTATTTATCTGTAAGAAATTGGTGGACTCATGGATGAGTAGACTACTCAAAATTGACAATCAAATTGAAATTGACTATCAATTGATGAGTAGACTATTCAAATTCTATTATACTAAAATTGCATGAAATCTATTCGTTCATTTAAAGAATAAAAATTTAAATCATACAGTATATACCTAATAATATACTAGAATTATATATTTTTTCACAGAAAATTTATTAGCCTTCTATAGAACACCAAAGTTCCATAGTTGGGGGACGCTGCTCTACACATTTGTTAACTTGTAACACTTGGACAAAAGAAAGTTGGTGAACTTTGTTATTTTGTATTAATTTGTTTGAGTGGAATGGAAAATAAATTACTCGGTCTGAACGGCGAGAAATAGCTCTGATTGCCGTCGGAAATGTCAGGCAACCGAACGACTCTGGCAACAAGCCAGCAGTTTCCAAACCATACATTTAAATGAATGATTCGTTAATAAATTCTCTCCAAAGCTACATTGTTATAAATGCATTTGAAAGCTATTCGGTTTAATACTGTGTGCATGCTAAATAAGAAGTTCATTCATCCCATATATTTTAATTATATGATTAGAAGCAAAACGAATTATCACTTGAATTTAACCAAAACTATTGTTCCGTTATCGCTTTACAGCGATTGAATTTCTAAATAAAATTAAAAATCAGTATCTGATTGAAATGACACAATTAATTCGGGGCCCTAAGAGTATATTGGGCCGAATGACTAGTGCTCTGTCTTCCGATGCCACAGGTTTCGGGTTCGAATCACGGGTGTGCTATGGATGTTTGTAGTGGTTCGGAATCCATTTTAAGCCGTAGGTCGGGATCTAGTATGGCTGTTGACAATCCTACCCCTTAAAATGGCAGCTTCATGGAGCCAAGTCAGACTTCTACCTGCAGGTGCTCCATCAACATAAAAAGAAAACATTTGCTGTCTCGAAATCTGCTAGTAGGCACGTGGCCTTTCCTACCATGCGGCTGTTGTCTTGTTGATGAGGATGAAGAATAGATTAGTGAGTTATCACATACTGTTTCCGTAACGGTAAAAGTTTCCGTAATAAATATAAGTTTGATAAAAGAAAAAAATTTAATGTCTAATGCTAGCTTTATTGTAATGATGCTCTGTTACTGTAAGAAAAGAAGTAATACTAGAATAAAATTAAATCGAAAATCAAATACTAAAAAAAAAAAAGGATTAAAATTAGAGACAGCACACAGAGCTTCTCATTTTAATGCAGAAGAATTAGATCCTTTTCCATTAATAATTACTATAATCACTACTCCCAATAACGGAGAAATTTGTCTTATCTTGGCAAATGTGTGTTGTTAGTCTTTTAGTGTCGTTAATTTTTAGTGAAATGTCGTTTAGAGTTTTTGGTTGTCCGGTGTTAGTTTTACTCTATATGACATGTAAATGCCTAGCAGAATATCCGTCTTTTCGGCAATAACCCATGTTTATCCGTCAGGGACTTTTCGTAATGTACTACCAATACGATTTCCTTCATAAAAAAAGTTAAAAAATAAGAGTAAATTAGGCAATACATTTATTTCTATCAAAATATTTAAATCTTTTTTTAGTTAAACGTTTTACTTTAGCACCTCTTTTAAGCAAAAAGAAATTTTGTTGCGTCCCACTACGAAAAAAATCGGAGTATAATAATCAGACCACCAATCATGTTGGCAATTGGAAAGCAAGCAAGTGGAACGGATTCAGAAAGAATGGTGATGATTAAATCATATTTAAGTTAAAACCGAAATGTGATTTTGAAAGTTTTATTTTATATAATATAATAAAAATTTACTTTTTAAATTAATTAAATGTAGTGATTCTTACTTCTTCTATGCTCTACAACATGGCATACTGGTAAAATTTTCCTATGGTGATTATGGGTTCAGACAGTCCAATGGAATAATGCAGTTGAATCTGAAACAAAAACTTTCCCGAATTTGAAATTAATAATTTTGTGAAGGGGGGCCCAGTCTTATTTGACGTTTTGCCTGTTGGGACAAAATGTTTTCCCTTGCTAAATCTATTAAACTAGAGCACTTGTAAAGAAAATAGACGGTTTTTACTGATGGACCTTGGTGACTATTTATAGATGTAAGTGAACCAATATTAGAGATCAACAAGATGGGAAAGATACGAGTATAAGCAATCACAGGACCGTACCTTTTCCACCATCTACTGCGGAGTGGACGATCAACAAAGGACATCTGATAACAAGAGTGAAAGATGCAGCTGAATCTAGAATTTACTTCAAGAACAATTCGAGCTGAAGTCGAGAGCTTCTACCATTCGGCTATTGCAAGAGTTTTTCCAAATAAAATTTAATGACAAGGACTCTACCATTGCTATTTTCATAGCAAAAATAAAAAAAACTGGTGAATCTTTTGAAGAAACTGGACACCCTGTCAAAGACATGTACAGTGCTTTTCAAGCAATACGGACACTCCCACCGGACTTTTAAGGTATTGTTCAAATTTTGTATTCGATTGCCTGATAAAGATTTTAAATTGGATAAAATTGAATTAATTTGTAGGGGAGAATCGCATTAGACAACTTAAAATGTTACGAGTAAAGTTGAAATTAATGATAAGTGTTGATGTCTATGTTGTTAACCATAAAATTAGCAAATTGAACATTTCGGATAATTCAACAGTTTACTCTTGTAAGAATAATCCTAAATTTTCCAAATCTAAATTTAAAACGGAAATAGGGCCTTGTATGTGTAAAAGGTGAGTAATTTAAAAACAAGACAGTAAATACTTAAACTTTGATTCTTTAAAGTAACCTCTAAACGGACTATAACGCGTATTATGATAAATGTAATAAGTGATATTTTAGTTAAATAAACTTGTGTTGGATAAACTTAATGGATTATTAATACTACAGCTATACGACACTCTTATAACAATGCTAATTTGTTTACCGATCTAGAAAATGTAGTTGGTAAATCTGTCTTTAGCAGTAGGTGGTTTAAAAGTCCTACAGAATGTATTGGTATAGTTATCTTGTATGAAAATTTGAATGGTAAAAAGCATATTTAAAAAAAATATAATTTTTTTCTCCTAAATTGAGACAAAATTTTCTGTTTGCTTCCATACTTGAAAAGTAAGTAGTTTTAAATGTTCAAATGGAAACTTGTGGTTCTTTGCACCTAACGACAATAAGTTATTTTTTGTTAAAGGATGCAATGATCTGTATTTACTAAGCCTTTAACTAAAGATGCAGTCAACAAATTTTTGTAGGAAAATCTATACTTCATATATTTAATGTATTCTATTCAAAAAAGTTTGTGTTTGTGTTTAACAAGTTTTTGTAAAGAAATAACTTGTATGAGGAGGCCGATTGTTAGTAGTAGTATTGTTTGCAAATAGTAGTGAAGTATTGTTAGCAATCTCTTATTCATGCTAACTTTTCTAACCTTTTTGGTTTACATCTGAATACGACGTAATATGCTGAAAGCAAATAATTGGTTGTGATGTCGGACATGGACGTATAATAAAGTCCATGAAGTCTGTGGGATTTACATAAAATAGTGCTGTCTGACTAGTGGCAGGCAACATTAATTATTCGCATTTAAGTGGAAACCAAAAATGACGTTTTTTGTGTTTCTTTTTTCTTTTTTCTTTATAGATATATATAATTTTACTTTATTAAATTAATTAAATGTAATGATTCTTACTTCCTCTATACTCTACACCACGGCACTCTGCTGAAGCGTTCCGACAAATACTATTATATATTCCCGTCATTGAAATGCTTCAGAAAATAAAACGTAACGATTCTTTTATTTAGATTCACGTCTGTTCAAGGCAGCATCTTTTTTATTTCAGTTCTTTCAGGCAGCATTAGTCATTCCCGACCTATTACATTAATTCCGAATTTCTAATATATCCTTTTCTCTATAGATCTTATTATATCCCACATACAGTGAGCCACAAAATTGAGTATACACCTCTAAAACTTTTTTTTCAGACTTCTTCAATTACAAATTAAATATTGATTTAAATAGATAAATTTTTTTATCCTAGATACTTTAACCTCTGCTTTACCATCCTATAATAATACAATTCTATAGTTAACTTATTTATTACGAAAAATGTTAAGCGATCCGAAGAAAAGATAGAAAACCATGCCACAAAATTGAGTATACACTTCTTATATTTGTAAATTATGCCACCACTTTTTTTTTAGTTTCAATTTTTCTTTAAAGAGTTTCAGGAGTAGCTGCTGCTTATAACACGTGCTATTGCACTTCAACGCTTTTAAATAGTATTTTTTCTCATTAAAAATCGTGTGAGCTGTCGTAGAGAAACTACTGAATCTGAGCGTTTATTGGTTGTAAAATGGTCGAAAGAGGGCAAATCTCTTCGAGAAATCGCTTCGTTGATTGGTGTAATTCATAGTAGTGTCCAAAAATACTACGGAAGTATAAAAAAAAACGGATCTGTGGCCAATATTCCTGGAAGAGGACGTAAAGAAATACTGAGTACTACAGCGAAGAAGAGGAAGATCATTCACTCAGTAAAGAAAGATCCGAGGGTGAGTGTCTCTAAACTAACTTTATCGATGTCCTCTACAATCAAAAAGATCTCAGTTGAAACAATTCGACGTACCCTTCACCAATATGGGTCTCATGGCCGTACACCAATACGAAAGCCACTCATCAAGTATGTGAATAGACAAAAAAGTGATTTTCGCCAAAGAACATCGTTTAAAGCCTATTTCTTTTCTGGAGCACTGTAATATTTTCTGATGAAAGTAAGTTTAATCTTTACGGAAGCAATGGACGATTTAAAATATGGAGAAAGCTGGAAAAGCACTGGCACCCTAAAAACACCATTAAGACAGTCAAGTTCGGAGGTGGATCTGTCCTCGTTTGGGGTTGTATGTCGGCTGGAGAAGTTGGAGAGCTTGCTTTTATTGATGGTATTATGGACAAACATGTATATTTGGGGATTTTAAATGATAACTTGAAAAAAAAAAAGTGCCAGTAAGTTGGGGCTTGGGTCAAGCTTCATATTCCATCAGGACAACGACCCCAAGCATACAGCGAAGATTGTGCAGTTATACTTGCTGTACCATTGCAAGAAGCAATTACACTCCAGCCCAGTCACCAGACCTAAACGTCATCGAAAATTTGTGGTCGCAATTAGAGAAAGCTGTACATGAGCACGAAATCACAAGCAAGGAAGTTCTCAAGAAGGTTCTGAGAGAAGAATGGGCTAAAATTTCTGTTGAAACCACTAAAACACTAGTAGAATCTATGTCAGAAGATTACAAGCTGTAATTCAAGCAAAAGGTTATGCAACAAAATATTAATTTGTACTTTAAAAGGAAATTAATAAAGGTGTATACTTATTTTTGTGGTGTTGTTTTTCCTCTTTTCTCAGATCTTTTATTTTTTTTTTTCGTAAAAAATAAATAAACGTTTAATTTTATAAGTATAGTACGGTAAAGCATAGACTTTAAAGTATATAAGGTAAAAAATTCAATCATCTTAAAGCAATATTTAATTTGTAATTGCAAAAAGTCTCTAGGTTTCTAAGGTGTATACTCAATTTTGTGGCCCACTGTATATTTCCTCTCCTCCAAAACTCTCCCTTATCAAATTTCGAACATCTGAAGACTGTTGCGTGGGAATTCCTTGAATTGAACTACGGTAACATATGGGAATTGGCAATATACTTCGATTTGCAAAATTGACCGCTTTTTCCAGATTACAACTGTCTAGATTAAACAAGGACATTTTATTGGTTAAATGGCAATGAAACTTTTTTTTTCATTTACTAAACAAAATTTTAAGTGATTGCAATTCAGCGGTTAATATGTGTTATTTTATTTCAGCCTGTCTATGAAGAGTATAACAGCATAAAAGGTTACGTGGTTGACGTATTTTCATGGTAGACGTTAAATCTTCAAATTAGCGTAAAACCCAATTGGGTAATTTCTTAACTAATATTAATCCAATTTTGAATTTTTTCTGGGTTGGTATTAGAAGTATACCTGCCAATTATGATGAAAATTGGATGTAAATTGTGACCGTAAATAAGCGAACGCACACACGCAAACTTTTAGAAATATAAAGTGATTACTATATCGCAAAGACAAATATATTTAATTGCAAAAAATACAGTAAATATATTTAACAGCAACTACAAAACTCTGATTTAAACTGACTGTACGTATTTCATTTAAGTATATTTAATAAAAATTATTAACAACTAATATCATTATGACAAACAAGAAATATTAAACTTCATATGTCAAATATCAAAGCATATAAATCTAGCTTGTTTTTAAGAATCGTTTTATGTATAATTAAGATGTTCCCTTTAGGTCAGTGGATCTATAACTTTTAAAGTAGGGGAGCATTTAAAATTCTACAAATAGTTGTAGGCACACTATATACAAATTTCTGAGAAATGGGTTAGAATAATCAAGTCAAATGTTACAGAAAAATAGTCTGATAAAAATAAAATGAAACCCAATTTAAGTATATATATTCTTGTGTTTATGAAAAACACGAGACTGAAGTATCCGAAGCGATTTCTTTATTATTTGAGCAGCGATTTCTTTATTATTTGAGCATTTCTTTATTTTTGAAAGTTAAACTCTCATTTTATCAATACATTGGGGATTTCCTCCTTTTCAGACTTAATTTTGGTAAGGACAGAAAATCCTAATTCACATAAAAGTGACTGTAGTTATCCAAAATTTTTTTCCGAAAACAATTCCTTATGTTATGTCCATTAATCATGGATTGAGGATTAAACTTTTCTTGATTTATGTCCACTACCCACAGATGGTTGAATCTTTGGGTTCCAATGGAAATTTCTATAAAATTAAAAATTACATGCATGATACCGCTTCTAGTAGCCAGCCGTGGAAGTTCTTTGGCACATTATTGCTGTTTGACATTTTTTTGTTAATCAAAAAGAAAGCTTTCTAAAAGGTAATTGTTTATAATTAAAGCTGTCTTTTAATGGGAAACCTGACAAGAAAAAAAGTAACTATGCTTATTTTTATATCTGAGTGGAACATATTTTTCTAGAATATCCTTTCAGAACCGCTGCTCTAGGATATTAAATGGTTAAAATAGTTGTTTTGATTTCTGATTTGACGTCAATAAAGAAAAGCTTTGCGTGGATGCATTGTTGGAAAAATAAACCATAAGTTTTTAGATTTAAAATTGAAACTTCTCGATAAATCGCATGCTAATTATTAGTAATTTCGAAATTCATAATAATTAGCGTTTAAGTTCATCATAAGTTTTCCACATTATTTTTAATTTTTCTTAAGTTAATTTATCCGTAGGAAATTCATTAAAAACTTGGATATTTAAAGCATAATTCTTGAATAACAGTTTAAACAACAAGCAAATATACATAATAGAGAATCCGCTGAAACTTAAAAATTAGGAAAATATATGAGTCGAAAACTGGTGTTCAGTCTAGATTTCAATTTTAAAAAATTTGCCTTTATTTTCAAAATAAATGCAATTTCCTTAGAAAAAGTAGGGACACGATTTTAGAAAAAAAACATCAGGAAAAGTGACCATTGCCGTGATTCTGGGTGTTCATCAGGGCAAACATAACAATGAGGAGAAAAAAAAAAAAAAGGCTACACATTTTTTTCGGGGTTATTGTTACCGCATTTCGATTTTGTCAGAAAATGCATCTGCTTCACGTGCGTTTGTGCCGAGATACCATTTGGGTCAGAATTGGTTTTTATGGTTGATAATGCCAGGCCACATGGGACTCGTGTTGTTCAGGAACTTTTAGAAAATGAAAATATCACTAGAATGAATACGCTAGTGTGCTTCTCTGATTTAAATCTCGTAAAACACATAGTGGATGATTTGAAAACATTCCTTTTCCCATTATTATATCTCAAAATGAAACACCTGCTTATTGAGGAATAGGCATTCTTGCCTCAACAACTGTTTGAAAATTTGGTGTGGTGTATAGACACACGATGCGTGTTAAGAAAATTCATATCCTTTGCTAATATACATTTGATCGTTGTTCTTCTAGGCAGACAAACATTTGTATCAATCCAGCATTTGTATCTTTCGATAAAGCGTTTTTCACTTTGATTCCATACAACATATATTCTATACATTTTTGCGCAGTGTGCTTTCTTCTACCTAAGTATAAAATAATGTCCCTGTATTATAAATTTATCTTTCAATATATTTCTTGTTCACAGCGATAAAAGTTTGAACTTAATTTTTTTTTTTTTGCAAAAATAGTGTACACTGAATGAACAAAAGAAAATTATCTAGATTCTCCTTTTTCAACGCAGCATCAGGCATACAAGAATTAGGATAATGTTCAGGATAATAGAATAAAATAGAGAATTGGATGGATTATTTTTAACTCTCAACATATATAACTCGACTTAAAAGCCACAACAGTATTTCTTACAAGTAAATTATCCGTACTCTATATAAGCACATTCAACTTGTATAACAAAATCGTAATAACAATCACAATACTAATAGTCTGAAGTGTCTCACTTCGAAATTCTCAAAAAAAAGAAACGAATTGTACAACCTACGTAATGCGCATAATTTAATTTATTAAGTTACTTAGTTTTATTGTAAAAGACATACAAGGCTTTACTAAGTAATACGTACCTTCAGTATTTCATAAACTATTTAATTTCAGCTCACTAGATGATTGGATCCAAGTTAAAAACACATCTAGTGACGCATTACGATAAGTTTGGACAGAATAATCTTCTATGTAGAGTCGGTAGAGATAGGACTGAAAAAAATGAATTTGACAGAACTTGACTAATTATAAGAATATGGCCATTAAACGAGTGAAATTCATAACAGATTATGATCAAAAACTTTTATACGTAGAGTATGTGTGTGGATTGATTTATTACCCGCTGCAGGGTACGAGTATATTTATGAAGGATACATTCGAAATTAGAATATATAAAGTGTAGCTAAATTTTGTGTTAAGGGGATTATACATTCGATTTTAACATTTCACTTCTGTATTTAATTTTAATATATTTAGATTTTTATAGCAAAATGTATTTCAATAATTTTTAATTTATAGAGTTACTGCTGAATTTCCCTTTAGAAATATGTCGTGAAAATAATTCTCTATATTTGGATAAAATATAATAAACACATAGCTGTTTTTAATAGCAATGTTAACGCTAAATCATTTTTATTTTAGCGATAAACTTAGGTAGCAAACTTAATGGTAAATATAGTAAAAAAAATATTGGGATTTTCTGGATTTTTTCCAGTAAGTATTATAAAATAAAATTGTGTTTAATCAATTGAAACTCCAGTGTTATAGTATACACTGTTTATTATACTCTCATTTTCTTCGAATAAGCAATCAATTTCTTTGGATTTATGTGAGTACCAGAACTGGACTACCGGCAATTTTTCATGTTTATTTAGATGTCATAAGTTATTTAAGTACTTATTTATATGGGAGTTTAAAACTTCTTTAGTGTGAATGGATATGATTTTAGTTTAAAAAACATAACACGGAAAGAATTTTATCTAACAACATACTGAGAATATAGGTCAATATTACACTTTTTCAAATATCAGTCCTGCAGTTGCTGGACGACATGTTGTTCCGTTAAAGGTCGCGCTTATTTCTTACACACGCCATGTTCATTTCTGTCATCCATAGCTGAATTCCCATTTAATCGGAGACCCATATCTTGATGGTTGTCTTTTCTAGACGTACAAATGTATAATACGCATAGCAGTGCTTTTATTTCAATTATGTTGGTCAAACAGGTATCTCTTTCCCAGAGTAGTTTTACTTGGGATATCTCTTCATTAGTGATAGATAGAACCTTATTGTCGAAAAACGTTCCCAACATTGCTGGGATATTCGAGCATTTTTCGTGGCACCTTTCATTCCTGGTAAATGAGTGACAATATTTTGTCGCCGAGTTAGGTCGCACATTTTAGGTGGCATACTTTTGACCATTTTGATTGTTTATTCTAGCCTAGAAAATACTTATAGACACTATAATCATCAATATCGTTATTACTGGTGTCTGCATTTTGCTATGTACCTATATTTTCCTCTCTAGTCTATCTTCTTCTGTGTCACAATAAATATCAAATTCCATTAACAAATTTCATGAGCAAATTCCGTAAACATCCATTAGCATATTCATTAATATTTCCTATTCCCATTCATTATTCAGATTGAATGATTTTTATGAAGTCATTTTGAACTAAAAGTAGGAAAGTAAATGTTAAGAAGAGTTTTTGGCAATAAAGATTAAAAATACATGTACAACTTTTTTAACTTTAGAATCGAATAAGGTCCCGTGGCGTCTGCTATACTCCAGCTTGTAAATTCACTAACAAATTCTTCCCTCTAGTTCTGAAATGGAAGGGGAATACAAAAGTACAAAAAAAAATACTACTATAAAGACATTGGTTGCAAATAAAAATTAAAAATACTAAATTGAATAATTTTTTAATATTTATCTTTAGAATCAAAAGAAGGTTGGGAGCGTCTGCTAGTCGTCAACGGTATACTTTCACAAAAAACCTCTTCGCTTTAGCACTGAAAGGAAACTGTCGCCCTTTTGATGATTTCTACGAATATGTGTTTAGTTGACCTAAAGGTAGATGACAGCACAAACTAACTGGTCAATCTGTTCAATTGCAATGAATGCTGCAATGCAATGTACCTGGCGTCAGTACTGCAGAGTTAGCATAAAGTCAATCACGGGCTATGACAATTCAATTTGTTCTGAATAAGGTTTAGCAATGGGTCGTAAGAAAATCTATAACATGTAACAATACTGCATTTTCTCTAACTAATTTTGTTTCACAGAATTGTACTATCTTTGCATGAAATTTCTAAGAACATTTTTTTGTTTGCTTCAAACTAAGCATTTTGCATGTTCGAACTACGCATTTTGCATATTGAAAATATGCTGTTTTCCTGTTCAGACTACATTTTGTATATTTTGCATATTTTTACAATTCTCGACCATGATATGCATTTTAGTAAAAACAACGCTTTCATAGAATACATGTTTGAAATGTGCCATGAACTTCTGAGCCCATCTCTATTATTATCTTAAATTATGCTATCTTTGAAAATACAACATTTTTGGCACTCGCTTATGATTTTTATATGAAAAGAAATGAACATCCCGATAAATAGAGGACTCTCTTAACCGTAATTGACAGTTTTATGATTTCCTGTTCAAGGCCTCTGTGTTTTGTAATTACTCGCCATTTGCACCTGCCTGGTAACCACAATATTTAAACGCAGGTGTTTCAGATGAAAAACATAATCGGATGAGAGACTTGGATGGTTTTCAGCTTGTTGTATGTAAAATAATACACTTTTGGAAGCATCGAATGAACTGCAGTGTGAAACCAAATTACCTTGTATACTACATAATTTATTATTGCATTATATTTAGCAAATCAATACAAGTTTATTAATTATTAAAGATTGCTGTACAATGTATTTGAGATTGAAAATAACTTGGAAAAATCGACTAACGGAAAAACGACTAAAACGGTTAATAGTTTGTAATGAAAGTTATCATTGAATGGGAAAACTGATTAGAAAAAGAATCTCTGCTTATTTTTATTTCTGAACACATATTTCTTTGGAATACCAGCCCATTTGGAAATCTAACGCACCTGGCACACTCTTTATTGAATTAAGTTCTCATATTAACACAGTATTATGGTTTATACAACTACCAATTTGCGTTATTTGAAATTGTAATTTCTTCCTGTATGATTTTGTTGATGTAGCTTTTTATAGATTTTATCAAAAGGTTTAAAATCATCAGGATTATTGAAATTAATAGCCTCGTTTTCTTCCGTCATTTAAAGATTAAATACTAGAAACAAATTTTTGTTCATATTTACATAGTCTATTTAATTTATTTTCACATTTTATCAGCCCAACAGCATATTTATACTTGTTAAAAAACTTCTATCCCAAAAATTTCATAGACTAATTTCCATATTTTTAATTTAATTTAAAAAACAAAATAAATCTCTATAATGCAAGTACTTTTTGTCGCAATTGTGTAAATATTTTACATTAACAACATTTACACTAAGGAAATAATTGACGTTGAGCGTATATTTTATTTAACGTCATTAACATTGAGCATAAAGGATTTAAAAATTTGATGCCTTCATTAACATTTTGTTTCAAAAGGTCTTTTCAGCATCTTGCAGAATAGTTTATCTTCAAATCCTTAATATACTTTTTCCATTCTTGGAAAAATTCCGATGGAAACATTTACTGTATCCATCAATTATGTGGCCTGGTTATGGTTATTATTATCAGAGTCAATCCAAATTATTTTCATTTGAGCAAAAGAACGGCTTTTGGGCTTATATTTGACAACTCAATAAACAAGTGTCATTCTTTTAAAAAATGGGCTTGAGGAACTCATCAATGATATACATTTTAATTGTACATTACATTTTCCTTTTTAAGGAAAACAATTCTTTAATTTTTCGTGGTGATGATGTGGGCTATTAAGGCTGCAATCATCATAAAAACAGAATATATAATATTAGTTTATTTATAAAAATACGTATAAACCAAAATTTTGATCATAAATATGTATTCTTCATATGAAAATTCTTAGGAATAATAAATAGTGGGACAAATATTGTCTGTACAGTGTATTGAAATTTTAAGAGGTTGTGAAATCGGAAGGATGTTATGAAAGATAAAATTGCTCCAGTACGATTTTCATTGAAATTATTGGCAAGAAATAACAATTGACAACAATAAAACTGCGTACTTAAGCTCATAGCCGTAAACGTTTAGTGGAAAATTTGTTATAACTGGAAAAATAAAAGTCAGGTTTTATAAAATAACATAAATTTTATTTTTTTTCTTTATGCAAATTTCATATATAATGTTCTGATTACAATATACAATGAATAAGTTCACCGTTAATATTACAATCAAAATAACAAGGAAATATTAATAGTTGTTTAAAGGCATGCTCTTATTTTTTTTTTTTTTTTAAGTACTACACTATCTGGAAGAAAGTGACGAGACACCCCTCGAAAAGTAGAAAAGTCGACAATACAGCTGACACATGCGCAATAATAGGTATCACATGTCAGCCATATCCTATAAATACTCTGTGGAGTCGACTACAGTTGTTTTTGTCAAGATGCCGCTACGGGAAGAGTTGTCTGAGTTCGAGAAAGGTGTGTTGGTTGGATTGCATCTTGCCAAGGTGTCAATTAGAGAGATATCCTTCGTCTCCGTAACTGCTCAAAATCAACTGTAACACGTGTTGTGTGTCGCTACAAGACTGAGGGACACTGTCAGAACAAACCCCAGAAGTGGACGACCTAAAGTTCTCACCAGCAGGGACCGGCGGGTGCCCGGCAGGGAGATTCGAAGTAACAAATCAAACATCCATGGATAACATCGCTAATGAGTTTACAAGCCACAGGTGTGGCCGTTTCGACCAAGACTTTTCGTATCGAGGTCCATAAGTTAGGTTACACTGGACGTTCGGCGGCCCATTTGATTACGAAAACCAACAAGAAAGCGCGCCTTCGATGGGCCAAAGACCACCGTACTTGGACTCTGGATGACTGGAAACGCGCCCTTTGGGTGACGAGTCACGATTTACCCTTTTCCGTTCCGATGGACGTGTTTGGGTATGGCGTTTACCAGGAGAACGCCTTTTTGTCCGAGTGTGTCGTCCTAATTGTAAAATTTGGTGGAGAAGGATTGATGGTATGGACCTGTTTCTCCTGGTATGGGGCTGGCCCGCTGGTGAAGGTTGATGGTGCAATGAATGCCGATAGATACTGTGATATTCTCGACAATCATGTCCTTCCTACCTTGTGGGCAGCGTACGGTATGGATGATTGCTGGTATCAAGACGACAACATGCCATGTTGCAAGAAGGACTCTTGATTGGTATGTGAACAACAACGTTAAACGCATGGAGTGGCCGGCGCAGAGCCCTGATCTTAACCCAATTGAACATCTCTGGGACGAATTGGACCGTCGGTTGAGGGCCTGCACCCCACTCCCCCAAAAGCATGCCTGAACTATGGAACTTCCTGTTAAACATTTGGAAGGAAATTCCTCTTGCCACTATGGCTAATTTAGTGGAAAGCATGCCCAGAAGGTTGCAGCTGTGATCGCAGCCAAAGGAGGCCCTACCTCCTATTAATTTTAATAAATATGGGTTTATGTCGTTATAGTGTCGTGTCCCGTCACTTTCTTCCACATAATGTAGATAATGAAGGGGCCAATAATATCATTTGTGAAATTCTAAAATATTGAAACTAACATTAATATAGGTATTGAAAGTTTCTTAGATGTATACTATAAAAACTTCTTTATCAACTTCAATGCCTTTGAATTATAAATTGAAATTGCCATTTTTGCTGATGTTTGTTATTGATAAATATGTCAATTCTGCACTTGAATATTTTTGATATATTTAAAAACTTATATATTTTTTTAATTTAACATTTCTTTCCTTTTTAATCATAAAATCATTTATTTATAGCTAGATTATTTTCAAATTGTGTTGAAATTTATAGAAATATTGTGAGAAAAAAATGTCCCAATGCCAACAAAGTCCTTCTTCCTTTATTGACTCGAAAGCCCATGGTGGGTCAGCGACTGTTTCCCAGTTAGTTAGTCTTAAAATTTTGAAATCTGCCTCCACACAATCGGTCCTTCTCAACCTGACCCAATCCCTAGTTCTAGTTCCAAAGGTATATAATGTGAAGGATGAGGGGTCCATTCGGTAGATGTAGCCTGCAAACCTCATGCGTCCTATCTCGATGAATTTAATGTTATCTGCTTCCTTAAACACTCTATATAATTCAAAATTACGTCATTACTTCCACAATCCACTTTCATTCACAGCGCCAAATATATTTCTAAATCATTTTTGCTCAAAGATGGTCAACTGTTAAAAATTTTTTAACATTTAAACTTAACGTTTGCAAACCCAACTTCGTTCATTTTGATACCTTAAAAATTGAGAAAATTGTAGACAAAACACGATTTCTAAAAGTGTCTCATGCCAACTATGTAACAAAAACTCCTAAACCCCTGTGTGGAAGAATTAATTTGTCGACAGAACTCCACTCCATATAAATAAAATCAAAAAGGAGAAAATATTGATATTTATTTTGTTACCATAATTATTAAAGTTTATCATAATTTTAAGAGTTTAAGGAATTAATTTATAAAGAGCACATGCTCTATAAAAAATATAGAGAGAATTAAAATCAGATTAAATCAGAAATTTTAATTGCTTGGAGTTAGTGAGTGAGTTGTATAAAGAGCTGGTTTTATTGATAATACGTTCAAGTCAAGTATTTAAAAATAATAAAAAAAAACTTTTAATTTAAATGTTTAACTAATTAAGAATTTTGAACTCATGGTAAGTTAATATAACTTTTTCAAAAAAAAAAAAAGTCGAAATCTTGCTATTTCTAAAACATACCGACAGTAGTGATTCAAATAATTCGACTCTTTTGTAGTGTGTTTTTCCACTACTACTCAGAGATCAAAGCCCGCAGAGAGCGTTGGAATTAGATGCAGAAGTACTTCTGGAAAGTGTCCAAGAAAGTTGTTTAAGAAAATTCCAAGCTTTTTGAAGGCCTTTCGTTAAATTTTTGTTATGACAAAAATAGCGCAAATCTTCACAGCAATTTAATATTCAGAAATATATATATATCTTGCTTTTGTTTTTTGTTCGGCATTTGTAATCAAATTTGTTTATATTTAACAGATTTTTAAAAGTGTTTCTAAATCCTCAAATACTGCATATATTTTTTAATACACATTTCCCGAATAAATTAAAAATTCCTTAATTTTAATATGTCCTACATTATTTATCTATTTTCATTTAAGCATTAAGCAAGGTGCATGTGTTCTTAATGTAATCTTTTATACAGTGTATATAAATTCTACAAGAAAAGGCACTTTAATTAAAAGTGGCTTTTCCTGTAGAATTTCATCATTTACTACACGACATAAGTGGTGTCAACAAACGTTTAAGCATTAAGCACGGTGATCTTGTGTCGGTTGACCCAAGATAGAATTAATAAGTAAACTAAACATGAAATACTGACTGCTGGAATAGTGATTTTTATCATATCCTACATTATTTATCTACTTTTCAATTAATAAGTGTAAAAATTAGATTAATTATTTTTAAATTGATAACGAGCAATTGCTTTCCACTACATTGACATATACCTTGATCAGAAAGGCATTAATCAAGGTGCATGTGTTCGTGAAGTACTCTTTTTATACAGTACATATAAATTCTACAAGAAAGAAGAAACTTTAATTAAAGTGTCTTTTCTGTAGAAATTTATCGTTTACTGTACGAAGTAAGTGTGTCAACAAACAATCTAGGGATTTGGCTTGGTTTTGAACAGACCAAATTGTAGACACTTTCTCAGCCCATGGTCTATCATCAATTACGATGCAACAACTCATGGTGTAATCCATATTTCCATCTGTAATTGTTTCGATCCGTGAAGGTCGGACAGACATTCGCTAATTTCATGATGTCTCATTATCCATGACACTGATTATCTGCTATCAGATTTAAGTGACAGATTGTTCTCATTAGTGCGAAACACTAATTTGCATGTAATATACAATGTGTAAATATCCAGTCACATTAATGTGACCACCTGTCAAAAGCCAAAATATACACTCTTCTATATTCTGGCTTTAAGTGGAGTGTGGTATTAAATGGAATTCTTTATATACACTCCACTACAATATGTTGCCACTTGCCTTTTGTGATTGGTTATTTCCCGTTGACGTCGAAAGTAGGTGGTGGTCACATTAATGTGACTGGACTGTGTAAATATCAGAACACTGCTTATCTGATGTCAATTTTGCATAATAGGTTTCTATTATGTACTTGTTAAAGAATATATATTTCTCTCTCTAGGAACGAAAAGCTACAACTCTCCTCGTGGGAAAAATGCTACAACAGTGAAAAAGAATACAATAAATCAAGATAAATTAAACTTTTTGAGTGGATTTCAGTTTTTAATACTATGTATACAATTTTACTGCTTTGTTTTCAAATATTATATTCAATTCATAACATTTCATTTTAAATAATGAAAGAAAGATTAATTTCATTTAATTATTAAACATCAAAATTAACTTTACTACTGATTTGAAATTACACGTTTATTTAATGCTATTAACCGTATATTACGATTGATTTAATATTAAATATTTTAAGTAAAGAAATTTTAAAATATTGTTTGATGTTCAAATAAACAGGAGTGACTAAATAAAGATTTAAATGCTTAAAACTATGAAACTATCTCTGTATTATTAGAAAATTAAAATGTTAGCTCATTTCATTTACTAAATTCATTTGCACGAAAATTATAATACAAACACTTTTTCTATAAAATGTTACAAGAGGGTCATCCATTATATTCAAATATTTTCAAAATAGTTTTATAAATTTTATTTTCTGTGTAGCCTTTAAACCAGTGGTTCCCTAACTTTTTAAAGTGGGGGGCGCATTTAAAAATCCTACAAATAATTGTTGGCGCACTATATACAAATTTCTGACAAACAAGCATCCGCTACTAACACGCCTCATAGTTGTATATACAGATGACCAACTCACAGACTACATTGCGGAGTTGCAAAGGCTGCGTTTGAAAAATTTTTAACAGTGAAAATCCCATAGAAGTTTATGCTCCTAATAGCCTGCGGCCTCTTGACCAATTTCTGGCTTTTCTTAATTTTTGAAATCAAGCATCAAGAATCATCAATATTTATATCAAGTTTTTGCCTTTGAAAATATTATGTTACATTTCATTTGCGCTGTATCCATTTGAATAATTTATTTTTTAGGTTATCTGCACGTCGAAAAGACTTTTAATTAAATTCTGTAAAACCATGCATTCTCAGACACCATGCGGGCTGATGGACAATTGGTTAGAGCTCTGGCCTTTGTTACTACAGGCTTCAGGTTCAAATCCTGGACGTGGCATGGTTGTTTGTGAATGTTTCGGAATCCACGTTAAACTGTAGGTCCCTGTCTATTTAGCCTAAAATGGGCACAGAATGACCTTAGAACGACAAACTAAACCATATCTAATAGCCAATCATGGAGGTTACCACTTTTTGTGTCTCGGAACACTTCATTGGAGCATTATTGCTGTTTAGGGGCTTTTATGAAAAAAGTGGGAAAAAAAGCAACCAGAAAAGTTAGTTGTGTGTAACGAAAGCTATCTTTGAATTGGAAAACCGACAAGAAAAATATAAACTATATTTATTTTTATATCTGGGCATATATTTCTTTGGAATAACACGGAGGCCACCCGGAAATTTTTAGGGCGCACCCTTTGAGATCCACTGCTTTAAACACACTTCAAAAACTTACTCAGTGAAATATTTTGTGTTTAAAATACTACACTAAAGAAATTTATGAAAACGTTTGATTTAAGAAAATTCATTCGTACGAAGTATTTTGACTTCCACAGCAATCATTCAAGTGTTTTTGTCAAGTTTTGTCAATAGATTTTTTTTTTTTTTTTGCTAGTTGTCAAAAAATAAACGTCGGGTCACACACATCGTCGTTATTGACGTATTTGGTGGAAAAGCAAACATCCTTGACATCAGTTCAAACGATTAAGCGTCTGTTATTTAAAGATTAGAGACAGTTCAAAATTCACGCTTCAGATGATGAAATCTGCACTTTTATGCAAAGACGGAAATTTTTATGACGAGTGAAACAATTTAGAAAAGGAAAATTAGAACACATGTTTAATATACAAATCTAAAAGTGGATTTTTTTCCAAAATTCTGTTGTGATTTCATTACTTTAAAAATACTTAATTAGAATGTTTTTAAATTTAAAAAAAATGAATAAAATGTAATTAAATAAGAAACTTAAATAATGTTTTCGCTAAAAAAAATAACAAAATAAATCAAATCTTATAAAGAATATAAACTACTGAAAAGATAAAGTTTTTAGAACGTGAATAAACAGTAGTAAGTTATTGATAAATGCGCTTTCTTAAGCATCAATAATCCATATTTTAAAAAAAAGTAATCTAAATAGTAATTTGTTACTGTATAGTGAGTATAATTTTTTTTCAAGTTTTTAAGTTAGTCTAGTGATAATTTGTAATTCTTTAATTACACAAGTAATAATTTTCATAACCCCATCACCATTAAAAATATACACAGAAGCTGCTCTGGTTCCCTCTTCCCATCAGGGAAGCATCTTCTTTAGATATGTACGTATATCCTGGGGTGAACCAGCGACATCTTCCTTCATTCTTTTGTCTTTTTTTTCATTTTCAAAGTCTAGATCACAGACCTCCTTATTATGTCGTATCGTTATGTCTCATTATATCGTTTATTTGCCATACTTTTTGTCTTTGATTTCCTTTTCAGAACTCACTGTTTGCTTTCATCGTTTCTTGAAATTATTCTGATTTTTTGGAAGTTTTGTTTGACTAACATTGTCTATTTTCTATGTTTTTTTCTTTCTTTGTCTATTTTATTTTTAGATATATTTGGCTTTACTAACAATGCCAGTTTTTCTGACCGTGGTTGTCGTGCGTGGCGAGCTGTGTATCAGAAAAAGAGGACCCTGGGGATTGAGTCCAGCAAGAGTTGCGACTCTTGTGTGGTCAATACATCCCTTTAGCTTCCGCTTGGGCTAGACGGGCGGTACACCTCAGTTTTCGGATGTATTAATCGACTGGCAATTACTAGACCATCATTCTTATAATTGCTTTGTATTCAATGAGGGGCCACTACTTGGACATCTCGCTAAGGGTGGAGGCCATTTCAGGTAGAGGTTCTGACTGTATAGATGCCGATTAGTACTAAGAAAGTATCTGCTTTCCCTTGTGGGGCTCCATGGTGGGTGGTTTTATCTGGGACCCGAATATTTCTATTCTATTTTTATGACTTCTTTATCAAAAAATTATGCCCCAGAGATGACCTTAATTCGCTTACCATTTCTGATGTTGATAACATTGCTAAAACTGCAAGATTCTTCACATTCTGACCTTATCTAATAACATTGTGCCATAATCTCTATTTGCCATCGACAAAAGTCTTCTTGGCATTTTGGGTATTCCAAAATCAGTCAAAAAAATTCAAATCTGTTAATATTCTTATTCAAACAGCTAATGCCCTACAAATTAAATCATTTTTTCTCGCTAAAATCTTTCTAAATCAGCACTGTTAGTTTCTTTCCACATATCATTAAATATTATCCGAGTCAGAAAATCAGATTATTTCAGAAACTGATTTTCTCTATTGCACCGATTCAGAAATTTTGAAAGGCTTGTCTGAACTGGTAGTTACTCATGTTCGCCGAATTACCCTTAAACAAGGCACAGAAATTTTCGATATTAAACACTTAATTTTAACATTTGCATCTAGAATTTTAGCATCAAACGTAAAAGCTGGTTACTTAAATTGCCGTATCCGATCATATATTTCTACTCCTTTACATGTTTTAATTGCCAAAAATTCTGCCATTCTCAGACTGCTTTCAGAGACAATCAAACATGTTCCAACTATGCATCTGCTGGTCATCCTTCTACAGACTGTTATTCTCAACCTAAAGGCTTCGACTGTCAGTAATCTCATCCATCTAGTTCCAAATCGGGCCCTCAATGCCTCCTTGAAAAGCAAATCCAAAACATCAAAGTCAACCAAAACATTTCTTACACAGAAGCCAATAAATTAATAATACAGAAACTTCCTACTATCTATTCTACTCATTTCCAAACTATATCCACTTCTATTGGCATTCAAACAGATGATTCAAATTCTTACCTTACAAAGAAACCATCTCCACACTCAACTACCAAGTCCACATTTTGTAAACCAGCTCATGATTCTGACAAACCGTCTACTTCTCCATCTTCCAGTTATACGACAAAGTTTTCTAGTATCTCTATCCTATTCACTTTTTCCGCATCTGCTTCTAATACATCTGCTACCACAAAGAATTCTTCTCACAAACTTTGTAGCGACTACAAAAGGCAATCTTTGATTTCTAATACAACGCCTTCAACAAAATGCAAATCTTCTAGAAATAGTAAATCAAAACCACTTACTAACATTTCAAAAATATTTTGACTCTAATAGGTTTCGTCCCTTAATATCTTTTAATAATCCCAACTGCTTCGAAACTGAATCGCATGCAGACACCGCCAATCCTTCATAGCCTGGTAATATTTTGGAATACTATGCGAAAAATCGATATATTTCGCCTCGATGTATGTAGATATAATATTAGAATAAACATAATTTTAATTCAGTCATTACTTGATTTTACTTGATAAAAATGTAAATTATATTTATATAATGTAACAAAGGGCACCCCAAAATTCGCGCACGAATTCTTGCATGAATTTGGAATACACTGAATAAGTTGAAAACCCTGAACTCCACAAATCTCGAAATGAGATCTCATGTGTTCCAAAATTTACTCAACATTTCTTACGTCAATTTTTGGGGCACCCTTTATTACATTGCAAATTATGAAAATGTTTAATGCAATATAAATTAAGAAAAATCATAAACGAATAATAAAAAAACTAGCTTTATTTTAATCCTAAATTCCTTTAAAAATCATTATCATAAACTTAAGAACATACTAACATTTTAATAATTGAACATATATTTCATTAATTGATCAATAATTATTGTTAGTTCAAACATTATGGCTTTCTTTATCATTCTTTTCTTCCATAGCTGCCTGGTTTCTTTTCGCCTAGTGATTATGTGCTCCGGTATTCAGCGGTCTGATGGCCAATTAGCCAGTACCCTAGTCTTTGGTACCACAGGCTTTAGGTTCGAATACTGGCGATATATGGATGTTTCTTAGTGGTTTCGAATCCACGTTAAACTGTACGTCCCTGTCAGGGCCGGATTTAGATGAAAAGTGGCCCTAGGCTATTCCACTTATGAGGCCCTTTCACCTCCCATTTTTAAGTTTGTAAATTACTTATTATGTTTGTTTATTAGTCATATGTGTAGAATTTCTCCTTGTTTTTCAATTCAGTGTTTTAGTGTTTATTGTTTTTAGAATAGTGTAATTCTAATTTTGCTAACAATTTGAATGTAGGCCCCTCTTGATCTTGAGGTCTATGCTGAAGCCTAGTTAGCCTATAAGAAAAAATCCGACCCTCGTCTCTGTCTAATTAGCCCAAGTGTGCAAAAAATGACAGTAGAGCGACAAACCAAACCAAATCAACTAGGTATTCAGGTTTGGATCCAGTAATCCGTTACGGTAACTGCTTTGAGAAGCTAAGAAAATAGATAGCGACTATGGCAGGTTATGATGATGATTATTATGGTTATTTATGACTTTTGAGGACATCGTTTGTGATCTGTTAATATTTAAAAACTTACTTAATTACTTGCTTTATTGCGAAATCATGAGTCACTTTTATACAATTATATTAATAATTTGCCAAGAAACTGCGTTTTAAATGTTCCACTTTCGGAAAGCCTGGATATCCATTATTTGAAATGTTCAACATAACTTGTAATATTTCTTATGAAATGTTCACCAGAAAATTTAGTACATTAATATCTTTCTATGAAGCAATATATTTGAAAATCGAAAAAAATAATTTGCATTTCAATTGCTTTTTTGCCGGATAATTAGAATTTTTTTGGCAATTTCACCTTTAAATTTAAATTTCTCATTATTTTTCTCGTATTACTATAGAGCATTCAATAGCGATTACTATAGCGCATTCAATAGCGATTACTATAGCGCTTTCAATAACGATTACTATAGCGCATTCAATAACGATTACTATAGCGCATTCAATAACGATTACTATAGCGCATTCAATAACGATTACTGTAGCGCATTCAATAACGATTACTGTAGCGCATTCAATAACGATTACTGTAGCGCATTCAATAACGATTACTGTAGCGCAGTCAATAACGATTACTGTAGCTCAGTTAATAGCGATTACTGTAGCGCATTCAATAGCGATTACTGTAGCGCATTCAATAGCTTCCTGTAACGTATTTATTACCGATTATTGTAACGCATTTAGCGATTTCTGCAGCACATTTATCAGCGACTACTGTAGCGCATTTATTAAAGATTACTGCAGCACATTTATTAACGATTACTGTAGCGCATTCATTAGCGATTACTGTAGCGCATTCATTAGCGATTACTGTAGCGCATCCATTAGCGATTACTGTAGTGCATTCATTAGCGATTACTGTAGCGCATTTATTAGAGAGTACTGTGCGTATTTAGCCATTACTGCAGCATATGCATTAGCGATTATTGTAACGCATTCATTAGCGATTATTGTAACGCATTCATTAGCGATTATTGCAACGTATTTATTAGCGTTTATTGTAACGTATTCATTAGCGATTATGTAATGCATTCCTTAGCAATTACTGTAATGTATTTATTAGCGAGAAGAATCACCGCTCGAATCTACTCGGGGCTTATGCGTGCTATTTAACTCTGGACCACTAATCAGACACGAATCGGATATGTTTTCCAATTAGAAATCTGGACCAATTGCGACAAGTACCATAATGATTTTTTTCTCCAGATTAATTTGTAGTTAACTTTTTTATATCTTATTTTTCTTTGTTGACAAAAAGACCGAAGAAATGGGAAAAAAAAAGCAAAATTAAAGAAGAAAAGCAAAGAAAAAGTACGGTGCAAATGGTGACAGTGAGTGTCTGGTCAAAAACCAAACAAAGATGCTCAAATTGTTGACTGAGTTTTTGGGGTCACTCGCCCACATAGCGGCTTTTTTCTTTTTATCGCCGATTTGTTTGATCCTTATCGATCGCATTTTCTGTGTGTTTCTTCTGGGAACAGGAGTTCAAACACCGCTCTCTTTTTTTCTGTATTTTATTGGGCTTTCACAAGATTTCTCCTCGTATGTGGAAAGATGGGTTCGCGTCGACCTTTGGGCGCGCGGCTGATAGCGGGGAGCGTTGATCGCTCTGTCGTTCACAATAACATCCTAAAAAATTCTTCGCCGAATGGCATAATTACTTTTCGATAAGTGCTGTTTATGAAGCATTCTCAATATCACGTGGTTATCTCTTTTGAGGGAAAAATAATGCTTTTCATTTTGTATTGTAGAATTTGTTTTAAATTCAATGTAAAAGCTCGTTTTTGTGGTACGAATTTATTTATGTCAATTGTACCGACTTTTCAGTTATTCAATTCCTTCTATTAGCTCACACTCTCCCTATATATATCTTGTTCAAATTTTCAATCGTTAATAAAATACTCTTTATTCATCCACTCAAGTTCGAATACATTTTCTTTTTTGAACTTGTAGTGGATGACACTGATCTTAATACAGTTTTTTTTTCAAATATTAATTCAGTAATTAAATTTAATTAATTAATTTTAGTTTTTTTAGATTTAAGTTGCATATATCTGCCATTAGATGGCGCCAGATAAACTTAAAAAAATTAATAAAAATTATTTATAAAAGGACTTTCTGCAATATAGTGAAAAAAGAAGGAACTGACTTAAATTTTTTTTATATTTACTTGTTTTTAAAATCTATTGATATATAAAGCCGTTGTTATCTTTGAATGCTAGGCAGTTTGGCTTAAATCATTAACTACTAGAATGGCTGAAATATACCGAATTTAATGTTACGCAGAGGGCCCCTGCACTACACACACATTTTCATCTCCTTAATTTTGAACGAACAACTTCTGAGATGGTGTCTTCGTGTTTGCATGGCTTTACAGATTTTAATTAAAGGATTTTTCGCCGTACAGATATCCTGAAAAAATAACTTAATCAAAATAATGCAGTCCTAATGAAATGTAACTTAATTTTTCAAATGCAAAATATTGGATATAAATACTGATGATTCTTAATACTTGGTTATAAATACTGATGATTCTTAATACTTGGTTATAAATACTGATGATTCTTAATACTTGGATATAAATACTGATGATTCTTAATACTTGGATTTCAAAAATTAAGGAAAAGTCTCAAAAATGCAGTTTGGGTAATTTTCAAACGCGAAAACTTGATATAAATGTTGATGATTCTTAATGTTTGGATTTCTAAAATTATGGAAAAACTATAAAAAATAAGATTGTGAAATTTAAATTCGGCAAAAACATTAATCAAACAATTCTTGGCAAACAAGACACGAAAGAAAATAATAGACTTTTTTTCTATCTTGAAAATAACCAAAAGACAAGCATACTTCAACCTTGAAGTATCTAATTTCAAGGTATGATCAATTTCATATGGTAACTTCTGAGATGGTACCTGAAGGTTTGCAGGGTTTTACAGAATTTAATTAAAGGACTTTTCGATGCACAAATATCTCAAAAATAAATTAATCATAAGAATACAATGCAAATGAAATGTAACATTTTTTCAAATGCAAGATCTTGAATTAAATACAGATGATTCTTGATACTTGGATTTCAAAAATTAAAGAAACTCAGAAAAATTCAGATTGTGGAATTTAAATTCGGCAAAAACATTCATCAAACAATGTTTCTCGGACTAGTCGCAAAATAAAAAATAAGAGATTTTTGTATCTTTGAAATAACCAAAGAGAATCATACTAAAACTGAGTATCTAATTTTATGGTATGATCAACTTCATTATGGGGCTTGTGCATTTCTAAGCAGACATGATAGTGATAAGACAATGATAGTGAAGTTCCGTCATTAAAATAATAGTGTTTATTTCAGTTGACACAAAGCCATTTCTGCATCAAGACAATTCTAAGACTTTAAAGGGTTTCAAGCAGTGGATCAAGTACAGCAATACGTTTCCTTAGAGCATCCAAATATGTTTGATCGAGTTCTAGTTTGGAGATGTATTGGCCAATTCATACACTCAGTAATCTCCTCTTCACTCTTAGCGATCCGGAATTACATAATAATTCCTCTTAGTGGTTCGGAATCCGTGTTAAACTGTAGGTCCCGGTCTAATTGACCTAAATTGTGCAAAGAATGACCGTAGAGCGACAAATTAACCCAACCCTACCCTCTTCACGAAATCTTCTATGTGTGTTATCGTCTTGCAGGAGGTATGAGTCACCAACAACACCTGCGCAACACCAACACTTAAAGACAATCAATTGGATTAAGAATATCCTCTTTATATAAATTAACAGTAACAGTAACTTTTGAGACGATACAGGTCAGTGTGCCAGTCCAAAAATGTATCTGTCCACACATATACACTGAACCCTTCAAATCTCTTTCATGGATAAAACTGGGATAATAACTGGTCCCTACCTAACCATAGCTTTCTTGGGTCATTTTGTTCTCAAAATCTTGGCTTACCAGCAAAGAGTACAAACTTTCCCTCCAGTTGGCATATGTGAGTGCTAAAATGCACAATACGTGTGTGGAGTACATACAATACAATATGTCTTGCATATAATCTTGCTTCGTGAAGTCTTCAGTACACAGTTGAACAGAATACTAGCTTTACAGTGCTACAAAGAAGATCTGATATAGTAGTTTGGTGTTCTGTGCCTCCTTGCAGTTAGTTGTAAATAGCAATCATCTGTGGTACCAAGTCTTCCTCGATCGTATCTTTTAGGAGCTGTTTCTGTTCTTATAAATACATTTTCCACTGTTTATGAATTGATGTAAAGATTACCTTCAACTATTTCGCTACATAGAATTGACTGTAGCTCATTTCTATCCACCCATTAAATCGCCATCGTAATTCTTCAGATAAATGATGCTGAATAATAATAAAATGAATAATATCTGAAATAAAAGTTTCAAAGTTTCTTTATGCAATTTCTACTTGCAAAAATTGTAGATACATTTAAAGTCTGTAGCGACCATGTGTCCAATGTCGTTAAACCACAGCAATTTCATTAATTTACATATTATATTCGCATTCAACAGACTTTGACTTATATTCATAAAAAAATTTTTGTCAGGCAATCGCAGCATTTTTTTTGGTATTTCTCTTTAATCTTTTGAAACCAGTATATGTATGTGAATAATAATGGGTAATGAAATCTAAGTAGTGCTACATATTTCGATTGTGTCATTTGCATGCATATAATTCTAATAGAATGGAATGTAGATTTAATTACCCTAACTGTGTTATTGTTATGTAGAGTAAAAATGTACAATAAAGATGTGGATGTACTTATTATTTAGTATATATATATGAAATAATATTAGAAATCTCAATTTTCATAGTGACCAGGGCCGGATTTTCCTATAGGCTAACTAGGCTTCAGCCTAGGGCCTCAAGATCAAGAGGGGCCTACATTCAAATTGTTAGCAAAATTAGAATTACACTATTCTAAAAACAGTAAACACTTAAACACTGAATCGAAAAATAAGGAGAAATTCTACACATATGACTAATAAAAAAAGACATAAAAATGTATTGGTTAAGATCAACGCGATTTGATTAGTTATTGTTATATGTACTATATAGTGTGAATAAATGTCCAAATAAGTGATTTCGACTTTTTTTATTTATTAACCGTGTCAAATTTTTCATAAAGATTAGTACCCTTCAGAACATGTTTCATTTAACATATTGATATATATCACAGTAATGATCTATTTTATTATCTCTCATGTAATTTACAAATTTAAAAATGGGAGGTGAAAGGGCCACAGAAGTGGAATAGGCTAAGATTTGTCACTAAGATTAACTTTATTTTGAACGGTCACATTCAAATTAGAAATTTTATTCTTTCATAGTAATTAACAAAGGGCGGGTATGGTTATGATAACTTAGACTAGTGTTTCTCAAATGGTTTGAAGTCGGGGCGCAAAAATTTGGTCTTCAGTTATTTGATGAAATAAAAGCGATTGGGTTCGATTTTTTTTTTTTTTATTGCCTAGCGAGGGTGAGCAACAGAAAGGAAAAAAAAAGAGGTCGGAAAAATATTCGGTACAAACAGTTTATAGAGGGTTGTGGTATTTCATTCCCATGAGAGAGGATCTATATTCTTTAACAAGTACATATTGACAACCATCACTCAAATTTGGCAGCAGGCCAGCAGTATTGTGGATACATACATTATTATTACAATTCTTTATCAAATTAAATCTGAAGAATAATTTCTGTTTTAATATTTCAACGAAATCTTAAAATTTTTCAAAAAAAGTTAAGAATTTTTAAAAATTGGATATAATACGGGTCGGGTTGCAAAATATAATCCGTGAGCCACTGTCTGCGCATCCTTGATGTATGAAAATCAAATAACAAGGAAAGCAAATCATAGCTAACAAGGCATAGCTATTTTGTGGTCGTGGGAGAAAAAAATAATAATAATAATAATGATAAAGAGTTATTAAAGTTACACATTTTATTTATAGCAAAAAGAATTTATTTGCCTCTGAAATTTTTGTTTCATGTCTTTCGAAAACATTTTCATTTTCATCTGTAGAATTTCAGATAAAATAATTTACTGCTTACGAATAAAGGAACTTTTGACACGAAATTCACAACTGGTCTCAAAACAATTGAAACTGAGAATTAGTTTATTTCAAGATCACCAAGGATGATTCGACTGTAAATAGCTCAGTTAATTCCGTCTGGGAAATACGCCTTGGGAAATACAGAATCCATTCAGTGAGAAAAATCTAATGAAAAAAAATACTTCGTTGGGTAAAAAAAAAAAAAAAAAACTTCAAGGAAAACTCTAAATGTTATTTTTCGTGTGAGTCATAAAACAAATTGTAAGCTCATTTGAAGTTAGCTGTTTTATGTGTAGCTACTTTTTTGTGATTTTACTACAGAAAACAAATTTGTTTTTCGTAGTCGTAGTTAAAAACAAATTAGAAATAACTTCCTTCTAACTAATTATGAAAAGATAAAATATTTGTTATATAAAAAAGTTAATGCAGTAAAATAAAGTTGAATGCATTTTACAGAACTTTGGAGACAAATTAGTTGAGTTAATTGATTAATTGAAGTTAGTTCTTAGTTAATTGGTTAGTTAATTAAGTTAGTTCTTTTATGTGGGAGTTACTTTTTTTTTGTCGTTTTACTTCAGAACAGAATTTGTTTTTTCATAGAGCATCCCCCGTATTGAAAAACAAATCAGAAATAACTTCCTTCAAAGTAATTACGAAAAGATCAAATACTTGTTATAACAAGTATCATAGCTTAATGAATTTTATAGAAATTTGGTGACAAATTATTGAAAGTTAATTGTAGTTCTTAATTAGTTAGTTGATTAATTGAAGTTAGTTCTTTTATGTGTGATTTATTTTTTATGGTTTTACTTCAGAACAGAATTTGTTTTTCATAGAACATCATTCGTATGAAAAGCAAATTAGAAATAACTTTCTTCAAACTAATTAGGAAAAGAACAAATACTTTTTATACAAAGTTGAATGAATTTTATAGAATTTTGGAGAGAAATTATTTGAAATTTAATTTTTAAAGGAAGTTAGACCTTAATTAGTTAATTGAAGGTAGTTAGTTAATTGAAATTAGTTCTTTTTATGTGCGAATTATTATTATTTTTTTTTTGTGGTTTTACTTCAGAATAAAATTTGTTTTTTCATAGAATATCACTCGTAGTGAAAAGCAAGTTAAGAATAACTTTTTTCAAACTAATTACAAAAAAGATCAAATACTTGTTATACAAAGTTGAATGAATCTTTACAAAACTTTGAAGACAAATTAGTTGAAGTTAATTGAAGTTAGTTCTTAGTTGGTTGATGTGTGAGTTATTTTTATGGTTTTACTTCAGAACAGAATTTGTTTTCTGAAAGAACATCACTCGTAATGAAAAAAAATTAGAAATAACTTTCTTCAAACTAATTACAAAAACAACAAATACTTTTTACAAAGTTGAATGAATTTTACAGAACTTTGAAGACAAATTATTTGAAGTTAATTAATTCTTAGTTAGTTAGTTGATTAATTGATTTTAAGAACTAATTTTAATTAATCAACTAACTAACTAACAACAAATACTTGTTATACAAAGTTGTATGAATTTTACAGAACTTACAAGACAAATACTTTTTCAACTTTTTATTTATTTATTTATTTATTTTTCTACATTGCAAATTTTTTTCTAATAAATTTTGTTTACCACTAACTCCGCACGCCCGTGTTATGGTGCACGTGGAGATTAATTGATGTTTGAATATTACTAATAAAAAAAAAACTTACAATCTTAAAAACTTCAAATAGATTTTTATTGCTGAAAATATTATTAAAATTAAAACTATTGAAATTATTGAAAAGATCAATGAATAAATCACTGTCCTACTGTATTAAATGTTTCAATCCAATCTATTCAAATTAACAGGAAATTTTTATACTGTCAATACTAAAATGTAGCTAATTCAATGAAGTGATATTATTTTTATTATAATATCATGCAGTGCATACGTTTCGAGTCGCATGATCTTATAAGGACTTTTTGTGAATTATTCTAATTTTCTATTTACACCTTATTATATCTATCAAACAAACATTAATGAGAAATTATATTAAATTCTGTATAATTTCGTGTTATATTAATTGATGCTGTATCTATCTTTCTTTTTGTAATGTGGGATAACATAAAAGTGAATATCAAGTAAACCACACAATCAATAGATTTATAACAGGGAGTCAACCATTTTATATACCTATCGCCCACTTTTGTATCTCTGTCAGTAGTAAAATGTTTAACCATCCACAGGTTCCACAGTTGTAGTGATTTATAAAGTATGGATGTAACTTTATAAAACTTACAAAGCAGAGAGTTACAGTAAGTTAAAGCATATAATAATAATTTCTATATACATATTTCAGATTCGGGCTTTCACTAAGTGTGGCAGAATAAATATTTATAAAATAACTTACTGTAGTTTAATGTATCTTTTATTTAAACTTTGCATACATACAAGCATGAAGTCTGATAAAGTTACATCGAGGATAGAAGCATTTAAACTTTTATGTTGATACTAAGTAACTTTATAGTTAGCTATTATTTTTGTTTCGGCTGTTGTTCATTGGTGTGTTTCGTATTTCACTTATTTATAACATGAATAGTACACCCCATTACGTTTAAGGGTAAACGTAAAGAGAACAATGAACTTCCAGAAGAATTTTAGGACCACATCAGGATGTTACGTGAGAGAATATCTGTCGAGGGAAAAAAAGTCTAACTCGATGCGAATCGCTTACCCACTTGCCACAATCGTCATGGAATCTCTTCGTTTTGAAATCAGATACCACAATGGACGCAACCAGCACTAGTATATCATTTTATAATTTGTAACACGACTTTGATGTGTCAACACTGTTCTCAAGATGGGAAGATAGCATTTTCTAAGAATTTCTATTAATTACACCGCTTTTCCTTGTAGTATTAAAAACTCTCGTCGAATAGCTTGTCGATGTAATAAACAGTGATACAATTACCATCGATTCCACTTCTCTTATAAAGCAGCGATTGTTGCATAGTTCCTCAGCATCTGATGGCCAGGGCCTTCTACAGGCTTCATGTTCGAATCCAGGTGGTGGCATGGATATTTGTTAATGGTGTGGAATCCACGTTAAATTGTAGGTTCCAGTTTAATTAGCCCAAAGGGTGCACAAAATGACCGTCGAGTGACAAACCAAACCAAATCAGTAGAATTTAAACCTTCACATACTTGCAAGGCAGGTAGCGCACACTTTGGACTACGAGTGAACTCATTTGTTGAATTTAATGACCGGATAGAATTGATGATGCTTCTGAGACCCAATTCTTCGACTGTTGTAAGTCTTAGGCACTAATCAATGACCTTATATCCGGTTAGAAATAAATACAGAACGGCTTCCTTTATAATACCAGCATCTGAAGTAAAACTAAATACAGACCAAGGAACGTCTCTGAATAAGTGCTGCTCTTGAGGAGGAATTTTAGTAATATTGGTAATGTACTGCTTTCTTCATTCTCCTATTTTGCCTGCATCCTTAATTACCAACCCCGATCGTAGGGCGGACCTCAACGTTGATGCAGACTTCTTCTACGCGCCCTCTGGCCACGCCCACCATCTCGCGTTATGCTTTCGGGGCGTCGACCCCCAACGATGGCGATGAATAGTATACTTTCCTTTAAATTATTTCCACTCATGGACAGCACTTTTAAAAACATTTCAATCAACTATGATGGAGAGTGTCTCAGATATAAAATCCCTATTGTTGAGCAACGCATGGTCGTAACCCAAGAGTACTGTGCACACCAGCTCTCTGGAGAGACCTGTATAAATCGTACATCCACACTCGTAGTGCACTGCACACAGATGGAAAACCCGGAGGAGTAAACAACTAGCCAGCTACGCCACGACCTCGGAAACGTACAGAGATGCCGACCCCATTAATGGCACGCCCTTGATATAGCTCTGTAAAGAGGGTGCCCCGGATCAAGGCCGGGAAACATGGTCCGGGGGGGGCATTGTACCCCCCCCACCCCAAAGATAAGATAGAACAGAGATCTCTAAACTACGGCCGGCGGGTCAAATCCGACCCGCCAGTGTTATCAATCCGGCCCGCGACAGCGAATACCTTATTGTTGCTGTAATAAGTTGGATAAAAAAAACACAGAATAATAATAACTCGGTTTTATTGACTTACTAGGTAAATCTTAATGACAAGCGTAATACGCAGAAAATTTAACTTAAGAATAACAACTAACAAATAATTTCAATGAATCCCACTATCATTATAAACTAGTGAACAACCCGCGGTTACCCTCGGTAGTTATGTTGGTGTAAAGAATATCGCATATGTATCTATATCGATGTTTGGAATGTATATATCCTGAATCAAACATGAATTTTATCCTGAAAATCCCTCGGGAACGGAAAAGCTAAATTAATACGAATGAAACCACGGGGTATCCACTTGTAAAAAAACACAATGTTTATGTAATTGTGATTTTTACTGACAGTAGTTTGTAGTTAGTAAGCGTATGCTCGCTCAGAGCGCGTACTCGGCGGCTGATCTAGAAATTATACATAACGGCAAAAAATAAAACGGTTTTGGCCCTTGGTACTTACTAGAGTAAACAGTATGGCCCTATGGCTGGAAAGTTTGGAGACCCCTGACATAGACGATACATATTCGCTGCGTGTAACACACAGGAAGTGAATATCTCCCAGGGTTGAAAGTATTGTGGACAGTTAATGTGCAAGAAGATCAGTTGGTGACGTCCATTGCACTGTCAGCTGTAAGAAATGAAGAGATTCTACGGCAATTGGGACATCGTGGATAAAGCATGTCGCATAGATGCATATGGAAATGCCTGGTAAGAATTTTCTGTGTTTTCGTTCATAAGACACGCAAATATGGAGCAATTGCCCTTAAAATTTCTTCCGAAAGGCAATTTCCTCTTTTTTCGCCCATCGATGTGTTGCTCATGGGAAGGGGGTATACATAAGGGATCCACCAGATCCACAATGCACAACAATAATAAAAAAAAAATAATGAGAAATCAATTAGCAAACTCAACAGGATCTTGATCCCCGCACATATTGAGTTTGAAATAGAAGTCATAGCACTCATTATTTTGATGTGGTTCATAAGAATTTCTGTTATTTGATGAAAGAAAAGCAATTGGGTTCAATTTTTGAATTGCATGGCGAGGGTGCGCAACAGAGAAGGGAAAAAAAAAAGAGTTCGGAAAAATATTCGGGTACAAAGAGTTTATAGTGGGTTTTGGCATTTCATTCCCAAGAGAGAGAGATGTATATTCTTTGACAAGTACATAATAACCCATCACTCAAATTTTACAGCTGACAAACAGTGTTGTGAGAAGTTATATTACATGCAATTAGTGTTTTGCACTTATGAGAAAAACCGATCTCTCAAATCTGATAGCATAATTCGGTGTCACTTATAAGGAGACTCAGAAACGAGAGAATGTTTGTGTGATCTTCACCGGTAGAAACAATTACAGATTGAATATGAACTATACCATGAGTTGTTTCATCCTGATTGGTGATAGACCATAACCTGTGAAATGTCTACTCAGGAGAAGTGAGGGAAGCTGACCCCCACCCCTCTTGACGGCTTGTCTTAGAAGGAGGTTTTTGGCGAAGAAAAGGAGAGTTGTGCGACGAGTCAACCAGAAGTGTTGTTTTTCTTTTTTTCTCTGAAGTGACTGAATAGGCCGGAGTGTGAACGTGAGCCCCCTGTGGTTTCGTGTATCACGGCGTGTGATATTAAGTCTGCCGCAGACCAGGCAATTAGATTCGACATAGACTTGAGATGTCTGAAAAAACTCCGACCTTTGAATGAACTGTACTTATAATTTAATTGCGACTTTTTTTAATTGCGATCAAATTTTATTTTTAATTTTCATTTCTTTGTATGATAACCCAGTATTCTTATTTATATATATATTTATATATAGTGCTTGTAAATAAAAAATAAAGTGCCTCTTTTCTTGAAGCCTTTATAAGTGTAATATAGGCAGAGACGTTACAATATAAAAGATGGATAGATTAAATATATTTCTTAATAGATTAACTTGATTTAACAATAGATTTAACTTGATAAATAACTAATAATTTTTAATACAATTATTTATTATAGAAAAGATTATAACATTTATAATATTAGTAAAATGCAATAATATTAAAAGTTTATTTAAGATTATAACGTTGGAAATAAGAGTACAAACATTTTTACCAACTATATAGCGTGAAATGCACTAAAATAGAAACATGCTCATATCTGACATCTAAAGTGACATATCAGAAACGGTTAGTTATCTGATTTAGTAGCATTTTTATTTTAATACTATAAATAGAGAAAAAGGTTAATTTATCTTATGCTCCATGGTACATAAAGAGCAAAAAATTACACATTCATGGAAAATAATAGACGTAAACCTTTTTTTTCATGTATTTCATGCCTCTAAAAACCATTTTTCTTTTTTTCTTTCGAAATACTATATAGCAGATCGCTCCGGCCATGAAATAACTCGACGTTGGTTATGCTGAAAAAATTTGTCATATCAGTAGTAACCTGACAACAACGAGGCCAAGGGAAAACCCAATTTCGAATAAATTGGCAACAAAAAATATAGAAAGGAGACCTTACAATTATGGTAGTTCATTTTAGACATAAATGTGCAATGATTTTGCAATATCGATAAAAAAAAAGAATTGCATTAACTGTTATATATTTCACACTATTTCTATACTACAGTACAGAGTTTGAGGAATTTTACGATAAAATTTTTTTTTATTATTTTACTTATAGGGGCTTTTATATAGGGGCTGATGGCTAAGTGGCTAGCGCTCTGGCGCTCGGAAACACAGGTTTCGGGTTCGAGTCCCGGTGGTGACATGGGTGTTTGTAGTTCTCGGAATCTACTTTAAACTGTAGGTACCTGTCTAGAATGCTCCTTTTTGATGCATTTCACAGGTTTTATCGTAGGTCAAGATACTAGAAACTGAATGAAATTCTTAAAAATGTTTTTATGTAAATTAATTCTTGAAATGTTGGCCTGACTGGCCGAGGGGCTGGCGCTCTGGCGTTGCGGGGGTAGAGTTACTCCACGTCCGTAGCTTATCTTCAAGCTATACGCACCTCCTGGATGGTGCTAAGTGAGTAACGTCGGTGCAGATTTTGCCTTAAGGTATATAAGACAACTGTCTAAGTGTTTGCCAGCTGCATTAGAGAAAAAAAATCTTGGCCTTGCCCCACCATGGCGTTGTTGCATCAATGAATAAGAAGACCGTAATGTAGTAACCTTTGTCCCAGCTCATTTCAGTACATTAAAGGAATACTGAAAGCAGCCATCTGTCTTTAAAATAGTCCTAAAATGTTTCATAGGGTTAAGTTCTGTGGATTGAACTGGCTATCTATTCGTTCTATATCATGATCAGGTGGCAAGCTTTATTCAAAGATATTGGACATAATCATCTATTAAGATGAAGTCATTACAGCACCGCATACTGACTAATTTCAAACCTAAAAACCAGGATTCCAGCCACCTAGTGTATATTTCAGCATTGGTAGTGCCTGGCGCTTTGTTCTTTAAGAGATAAGGACACGACCCTAATCAAATAAACCTAGCATATTTTGCGAATTTAACAAATATCCATTGTTGTCTTTATCAAGTGATGTACTTTGTTGTCCCATTGGGTTGGCTAATTTTATAGTGTTTGTTAAGAGAGGAACACATAATTTGTCTTTTGCATAAAATCTTTGATAATGTACATCTCCCCTCATCGAAATTTTAGATGTTCTTGTCATTGTTGCTACAAAATGATCTACAGTATACTTTAGAAAGCGGCACAAGAAATGTTTTTCTATTGGTGCAAAGAAATGTGTGGATGAATGTGTAATTTGGATCACAGTGTCAGAAGCATTCCGATGATCTACCAGTATCAGCTTATGATGAGACAATTTCTATTTACCCGAGCGTCCATTATATCTTTAAGAACCAAATAAACGATTTATTACTGCGTGATGGCCAATTGGCTAGTGCGCTGGCTGTTGGTATTATAGGCTTCAGATTCAAATTTTAGCAGTGGCATGGTTGTTTGTTAGTGGTTCGGAATCCCACGTTAAACTGTAGGTCCTAGTCCTAATTAGCCTAAAGTGTGCACGAAATGACCGTAGAGTGACAAAACCGAACGATTTCTTCTTGGCATCACAAATAATATTTTCAGACCGAAATATAAAAAGAGCAATAAATTATATCTTAGAATAATACAGAAGTTAGGGATTTCATAAGTATTATAGCCACTTACTTCTTATTTATATTCTTCTACTTATCCTCCTACCTCTTGCTGATTTAATATATAAAGAATAAAGGAATACGAGCTTAGATGTATTTCTAACAGTTATAGCGTGTATATTTCTTTTATGTGATTTTATTAGTGTTACTTGGCTGTATAAAGTATTTTTCTTTTTTCATTCCTTCAATAAGGATTATCAAAAAATCAGATGTTTCTTAACTTTTGGGATCATGAAGACATTTTTGCATACATTAGTATAAAATCTCAAATTCTATAGAAAAAAAACGATATATTTAAAAAATGATCAAACATCGCAAATATTACTGGAAAATTTAAAGTATTTCCCTACGAAATAACTGATAACATCTATATGATTGAATGCCACTAAAATCTGTAGAAAAAAATTCTATTAAACCACACCAAAAATTTTCATAATAAATAATTCTAGTCATCTTCCTGTTCATACATACATACAGAAAATTATAATATATATATATATAGCTTAATCAGCTTAAGGTTTTAGTAACCGAATTAAATAAACACAACAGATAGCAAAATATTAAGAAATATTTTCATGCATTATTATTTTTTTCCATAAATCTGTTAATTTCCTAACCGATTGTTAAAAAATTATTATATACAAGGACATTTCTTTTAAATTTCAACTTTCTAACAAATAAAGACTCTTCGTAAAATCAATTTTACGCAAGGAAAATTTTGCATTAAATTTCTTGTTTAAAAAAAAGAGGTTCTTAATTATAGTTATGTAATGTATTTATGTACGCATTTAAGCTATGTTTTCTAACAATATTTTTTTTTTCTTTGTAATTATCTGATTTTAGTTGAGCACTAAGTATAAGTACTCATCAAATGCTTGTTTTTAAAATTAATATATTATGTTGTGGATCTACTACCTTGCTGTAAATGCAAAAAAGAAAAATCGTTACTTTAGCTGTGAAAGGTCACTCCAAAATATTTTAATGTTAAATATGCAATGAGACATAAACACAAAATCTTTAGATGACTTGTTTTTGTTACATAGTTTATGACTCATGTTTTTAAGCATAAATAAGTGAGACATGATGCAGCAATGCACTGCTAGTCTACACCTCCGTTTCTGAAGCCAAATTGGCTCTGAACCAATTTTTCAAGACCAGAAAGTCCAGGAAAACGAACCGTTTATGTATTTTCAAAATAGTTTGCCAAGCATTTATAGTTACGTAAAATGTATTGAAATACATAACTTGCAATTTCAGCAAATTATAGTTATGCTGCTTTTTTAAACATAGTTTCCATATCTTCATGAATCTTCACTTTAAATTATAGAGATTTCATCGCAGAACATATTTTCATGATGACAAACATGACAAAATGACAAGAATTGCTATTAATGTTTAGAAAATATTTTTGTTTCTAATTAGTTATAATCACTCAGAAAAGTTACATAAAATTATCTAATCATAAAAAATGTTATGGAAAATAAATTGCTTTGAAATCAGAAGAGGTTCCGACAATTGTTTAGAATAAATTGTTTGCAGTTATAAAAATAAACTTTAGTATTGTTACATTTTTTATTTACTGTCAAAATATTCGTAGCTAAACGTGGAAATTGAATGAAATAATTTCCATGCTTAAAAATATATTGAAGTAAAAAACTTGTTTTATGGTACAAATAAATCGCGTCTTTCTAAAAATATCTTGTTACCTTAATAATGTTCATTTAATGAGAAATCGTATTTTTTGTTATTGATTGCATACTAAAAATGGCCCCCGAAAACCATTCTTCATAAAAAAAAAAAAAACCATAATATTAAATAAAACGTTCATCTATTTGTTCACATATGAAGTAAAAAACATACCCTGCTAAACAGTAAGGAAGGTATAACAGTTAGTTATAACTTATAGTTAGTTAAATTCATTCCTTGGCACTATAGTCCATGTTGTACATATGGTCGTCTGTCTGATTCCGAAAGCAGGAGATGTTTAATTTTTTTGCTAGAGTTGTTAGCCTTGAGCCCAACAATCATATTAGACCGAGACCAGTTTAATGCGGATTCGAACTCCTACAAGTATCACTGGCACAGCCATGACTCGAGTCCAAATCTGTGGCACCTAGCGCCAGAACGCTAGTCACTTGGTCTTCAGGCCGCTAGGAGAAATTATTGTGTTGAATAATAATTTATTTTTACAGTGCATTTTTTTGAAAATATTACCATCGCAAATCTAATATCATATGAGAAAATGACTCAACAAAGAGCAATTATTTCACAGTAACTAAATTTTGTATACAATCTCTTCATCAACACCTGAACATCCAAACGTTGTGTAAAGGAGCGAGTTACAATTCCAATTCTGAGGTATAACTTCCATTCGAATTTGATTCCACGTAGATAAACATATAATATATCAATGTCACTCACAGTTTAAGCATATGTCATTATTTCAGAAAAAGAAGTGCAGTTGTACTAAAAGAAGCAATGAGGTTAAATCGAAAGAATATTCAACATTTAGCAGGTATTCATACCAATATTCAACAATTTTTGTGAAAAAACGATTGAAAAATTACTATCGCCAGAAACCATTTTGGCGTTAGTCAAATAGCGCTTCTCACATCTTAATTCTCTCTCACAGAACCTAATTCGTTATTATTAACAGTCCAATGTAACTGAAGCATTAGTGACTCTATGTAAATGGACAAACGACTCAGGGAACGTAGTCTGAGTTAAAATCGTACCGCGCCCATTTGAGAAGCATGTTTGCAGTAATTCGATGTTTGCAGTCCCTCAACCTGAAATCCCACTGGGTAGAAATTTTTTCAGCGAGAAATCCCTTTTAGAACTGAATCAGATTACCACCCATATCTATCTGAGATGTCCAAGACAGTGCTGGCATATTAACCTGAGTGTCGTTTGTCGCACAGTCAGATGATTTCGAGTTATGATCTAGTTTAAAGTGTCCTTTCCTTTTGATAACTGAATTTTTTTTTTTGTTTTCATCTATGATACCTTTATAATAAGGCATCGACGATATTATACGACGGGGAGGGGGTTTTACTTCCTTTCACGGCACTCCAGGCTTGTTGTTGTTCTTACTTATCGCACTTGGCAAACATCTAGTAGACTAAGCTCACGAATCCGTGTGGACTCATGGTTGGAGGGAAAGGGGCGTTTTTGTTGCGATGGAGCACTCGTCGGTAAAAGTCTGACTTGGCTCCGTGTCGCTAACTTTACAGAGCAAGGTTGTTAGCCCTACGCCCGCCCAACAGTCATATTAGAACGGGACTTACTACTTAAAATGAATTCCGAACAGCTACAGACATCCATGGCATCGCACAGGGCGCTGTTACTCGGCCATTTAGACCCATTCCAGGTTTAAATTCGTAGAGGATAATACCCGGTATACTAAATGTCTTCGTGTTCTACACTTTCTATTCGTCCTGCCCAATAAATATTTTTTGGGATGTGATGAACGGGCGCTTCAGACTGTGCAAGGATCTGGCCGATGCAATTGGAAAAATTCGACAGTAAATACTGCAGATTTAAATCTAAGAATTAATGTATCACTTGAATAGCAACTTACATAAGAGGAAGATGTAGATCAAAGCTATATAAGAGTTGCTAGAGATTTTCAGATATTATAGTTGGTTAGCTATATGTAGCTACATTACCCAAATAAAACACAGTCTTCTGAAATTTTAATAGCTATTTTTTCTATTTATGCACACAACCTCTACCCATTATTATTCCATTCGGACAATTCCTTCTTGATGAGCATATTTTTTACAGACCATATTAGTATATATCGCGATAAACAAGATGAATCAACACATTCCAACATATATTTATGAAAATTGTTTTTTTTTTTATTTTATCTAAGTCATCTGACAATTACAAAAGAATTTTATTTATTTTGAGACTCAAATGATTTAAATTCATTTATTCATAAAATATTCCGCGAATAAACATTCGTTATTTTCTAATTGAATTCTCTAAAATATCGAATACTTTTGTTATTTCTGTGTTATAAAAATGAAAAATGAAGCTCATGCATACTTCCTTCATTTTATATTTTATAAAAAAATAACAATATAAGAGACACATTAATGAAATACTTTTGCTACTAACAAAATTTATATTGTGATGCACGTTTTTATATTGTGATGCACGTGGAAAAACAAAAGATGTTTTCTCTTTGCAAAAAAAAATAAATACTTTGCTTACAGATTAAAGTAGCTATTTAAATTTTAAGGAAAAAATTATTTACCAATTGTTAAAACAGTGAAAAAAAATGATTATGAATATCGAAATACTCCTTTGATAATCACTGTATCATAGGAGATTGATGGTTTGAACACGGTCAGTCATATTCGTGCTATTCCCCGCCTCACCTTATGTTATTTATATTTTTAAAGTTTTACAATATGATTCAAAATAGAGTTGCAAGTTAGGTTTTACAACAAATTTTTGGGTTAGATGAAAAAAAAAATAAAAATAATGAAACATGATCCATCTCTAGTTTAATATAAAAAAGGTAAACATTTAAATATAAGAAAAATTATTTATTTATTTATTAATTTATAGGTAAAGTGTGTTGGAAGAATTTATGATAAATTTTCTGAGTTGTCAAGAACATGTGCTATTTAAAATGGCGCTCAAAATTCCCGCTGTGATCTTTAATGGATAATATACACTGAAAAAGAACGGCCTATTTTGTTCAAAAACATTTGTCTAAAAATATAATCTCATTATGGTAATTTTAATCTTATTCGTAATTGTTATTTTCATATTATCCTTCTTTATCTTAATTGTGGGTGTAATGTGAATTATTATGATTGATTTTAATAAATAGTTTTTTATAATTGTTTCAAGGTGTCATATTTACAGTATCTTTATTTATTATGTTTTAAAGACATAGGGTATATGTATAGATTCATAAGTCTTTTCGTTTCACTTTATGATTACATTAGTTACATAATTCACTATATTGTTAATTTGGCTAAACCATAATGTATGCTCAATTTCTTATTTAAAACTTTTTTATTTAAATTCTTGATATTATTTTTACCTTTTTTTAACTAATAAGGTAAAATAATATTAATAAAAAAAAGTATTTCGTGTGTAAATAAATTATTTCGTGTATAATAGCAATGTAAAGTATTCTGTAAATATTGAGAATGTGTGAAAGCAATATGCACATGCCTGTAGCCAAATCTTGATTATCAATCCAATTTGAAAAACGTTTTGATTTTAAAAACATTTTTCACAAATTCATTCACATTTTCGAAATAAAAAGAAATACATATTATTCATTCAATCAAATGAAATACATTGAAAATTCATGAATGAATTGCTAAACTCCGTATGAAAGTGACATTTTGTTTTTCGAAAATATCACAATCAATACTGTACAGCAGATTTGCATGATTATTTAATTCTTATTTATTTCATCATAATAACTTACTATAAAAATATTAAGTGAGTAAGGTAAATATATAAGATGCATTTAGATCATAAGAGCTACTTGATTATAAAAATAAACTTAATATAATTAATGGTTCAACATATATGCATACGATAAATTTTCCCACTTAGTAAACAATTGCTTGTAAGCACTTTTGAAACCGACAGGAAAAAGCGTTTCTTCGACAGTGACATGCAAAAATTCCAGAAATTCGGTCATTTATGATTTTAACTTTTACTATGGCACACGCGTGGTAGCACTGCGCAGAGTAGGAAATTTTGAATCATCTGGTCAGTATAGGTAGCTGTACCATCATCTTAATTTTCATAGAATATGGTACTTTTATAAAAGGTGTGCAATTTTCTAGACGAATTTCAGCAGCATTATACCCTTTACGTGGAAATATCGAATAACTTTCATATTTCCTGGCGGTGGCATGGGTATTTGTTAATGGTTCGGAATCCACGTTAAACTCTAGGTCCCGGCCTAATTAGCCTAAAGTGTGCCCAAAAAATGACCGTAGAGCAGCAAAACAAATCACCTCACATTTGGCATGCCATTCACTGCAGGGCTATTTTTAGTGTGCAGTTTCACATGTCATATGCCGCAGATATTGATCATACGATTGTCTGTACTAAAAGACAGAAGTGTGATTAAATGACAGAAATCTGTTTTTGCGAAATATATTTGTTGTCATCCAGAATTTATAGCGAATCAGTCGTTTAAAAAAAAACAACATGTTTTATGAATAAAACAAATATATTTCAACGTATGAATATATGGGAACACTGAATATATTCCTCCTCCCCTCCCCACATTCCCCTTCTTTCACACTTAACATGATTAAGAATTGACCGAAATCTTCCTATATTGCTGCAACTAATTACAAGAATCACAGAAATTCTCTTCACTAAAACACTTGTTATAAACAATAATACAGTTGCAAATGATAATTTTACTCTTTAAATACAAAGAGAAAATATATTTCCATAGAATAACTAAACCTTTTAGACGAAAATCACTGGAACAAGTATGTTGTTTCTTATCCCACTTGGTGGCTTAGCAACACCTAGACTGAAATATAAGAACCTCGTGTGGTCTCATGGAAGAATAAGGGTGGGCAGCGTCTATTTTGATAGAGCAGCCATAGGTTAAAAATCTGACTTGGCTTCGTGACGCTGACTTAGGGGTTGACAGCCCTATGCCCACCCTCAACAATCATATTAGATGCAGGACCTGCGGCTTAAAAAGCGGATTACAAACCATTACAAACATCACGACACCGCCTGAAACATGTGGCAACGAGCGCCAGAGCGTTATTTACTCGGCCATCAGGCTCTGCAACAAGTATAAAAATTTATAAATATAAACAATTTAAAACAATAGTTTTTTATAAATAGGAGACACAGAATTTAGCTGCAGCTGAAGCAAGTTCAGACGATGTCCTGCTTAGTAATATTTCTTTCTTTGTATAGCCTAAATTACCGCATTATGACATTTTTAGAAAACTTAACAATTTTATAAGAGGTATTATACACTGAAGTGACAAAAGTCATGGATAGCATATGCAATTTTCAGATGGCAGTAGTATCGCGTAGAACAGGTATAAATGCGCAGTGCTTTCATTTCATTTCGTCTGTTATTCATGGAAGAGATTTTGACGTGATGATGACCGCACGACGGGAATTAAACAGACTTTGAACGCGGAATGTTAGTTGGAGCTAGACGCATGGGTCATGCCATTTTGGAAATCGTTAGGAATTCAACATTCCCAGATCCACTGTGTCAAGAGTGTGCCGAGAGTATGAAATTTCATTTCAGCATAACATCCACCATGGACAGCGCAGTGGTCGACCGCCTGCACTTAACGACCGAGACCGGCGACGTCTCGCAAAGAGTCGTAAATTCTAACAGACAAGCTACACTGCGTCAAATAACCGCAGAAATCAATGTGGGACGCACAAGGGACTTGTCTGTTAGAACTGTGAGGAGAAATTTGGCTTGGCTATTCCAGCAGAAGACCGACTCGAGTGCCTTTACTGACAGAACGACATCGCTTGCAGCGACTCACCGGGGCACGTGAGCATATCGGTTGGTCCCTTGATGAATGGAAAAAAACCGTGGCCTGGTCCAATGAGTCACGATTTCAGTTGGTAAGAGCTGATGGTAGGGTTCGGAGTGTGGCGCAGACCCCACGAAGCCATGGACCCAAACTGTCAGCAAGGCACCGTTCAAGCTGGTGGTGGCTCCAAATGGTGGGCTGTTTTTTTTCATGGCATGGACTTGGTCCTCTGGTGCGACTGGACCGAACATTGACTGGAAATGCTTTTATGTTCAGCTACTGGAGATCACTTTTGCAGCCATTCATGGACTTCATGTACCCAAACAACGATGGATTTTTATGGATGACAATGCCCATGTCACCGGGCCACAACTGTTCGCGATTGGTTTGAAGAACATTCTGGACAATTCCAACGAATGATCTGGCCACCTAGATCGCCCGACATGAATACCTAATTTGAGCACTATGGACATCATCGAGAGGTCTGTTCGTGCCCAAAATCCTGCACCATCAACGCTTTCACAATTATGGACGTCTATCGAGACAACATGGCCTCAATATTCCGGCAGAAGACTTCCAACGACTTGTTGAGTCCATGCCACGTCGAGTTGCTACACTTTGCCGGGCGAAAGGAGGCCGATACGATATTAAGAGGTATCCCGATGACTTTTGTCACTTCAGTGTATATATATTGAATTAGAATTAATATATATTTGAATACCAGCTAATTTACATAATTGAATATTATTATGAATCACAATTATACATATATTTTTTGGACTGCATTTACATACATTTGGGAGTAAATATGAAATATAGAATTTCAAATTTTCATGAATCCTAGGTTTTGAGTAAAAAGTAAAATTTATTTTCTTTGATAACCTAAATTACCACAATACGCTCGGCTTTTTAGAACTTAACAATGTTATAGAAGAATTATATATGCTATGGTTGTTTGCATTAAGTATATATTGACTACATTTGCTATTATATATTACACATATTTCGGACTACATTTGTATATGTTACATATATTTTTGATTACATATGTATATAAATTCAGATATTTAAAATTTATATATATTTATATTACAAAAAAATTAAATTTTAGTATATTTAATATTTCTTTGCAAGTATAAAAACAAAATAATAATAAATAATAATAGATGAATACATTAATTATTAGATTATTAGGAGATAAAAGTTTTAGTAACGTCCTGGTTAAAAGAAGTTGTTGTGGACATAAGTAGTGCGAGCAAACCGGAATCGATAACCCA